>CM060471.1:6975347-7030347 GCA_030544235.1 Lepturacanthus savala
CATCCATCATAACAAAAAACATCTCAACAGACATTTATTTTGTATCATGGAGTAAGACGGGGAGACTGCTTGTCCTTGTTGTTATTCACTATAACTTTAGAACCTTAGCAAGTGGGATAAGAAGTAATTCTCATATCAAGGGTATTCCAGATGGTACAGCAGCGTTTCATTACATTAAAAATCCATAAGAGGGAATTCCTTGTCTTTTAAAATACATTAAACTATTTAGAAACGTTGTTGGTTAGACAATAAATTGGGCAAAATTTAAGTTAATTAGGGAAAATAAAACTCCACAAGGCCGTCAGGGTTTCACAGGATCATATCACATTTTGGGGATTGAAAATTTCCCAAAAAATAGAAATTTTCTGTTTTGAGCTCAAAATAGGCTTTCTAGATCATTGCAATCTGAGGATGTATTTGTCTTCTAACTGGATTGAAATATTAAACAGGTTTACATATGTATACATCAAAAATATGTGTAGTAATGCTTTTTAAAAACAGTTTTTCTCATAAGTGTTTCCCACACAGGCCAATGTGTGCCACAGCTCCACAGAATGAAAACGGAGTGCCACAAATTGATTTCACCTCGTTTCTTTTCAGCATTCCAGTGTCCATGCATAGCTGTAGTTCTGAGGAACCTGCCTTAATGCATTAGCACATTCTGTCCTGCCAGCATTCATGGGAAAGTTAATAATAGCCGCTAAACATTTACAGTGAATAAGAATTTCCCACTAGTCTACATACAATGCATGAACATCTCCTGGAAACCTTTGTGCAAGTCATTCATCCAATGATGCCTTTGTCTTTTCTTGGTTAAACAAAATAAATAGTATAATGTAACAATTTCATAAATGATTTCATATACTCAATTTGTATATAACATTTTTGATTAAACAAATCAAAATTAACGATTAAAAATACTATAAACTACACCCAAGCACCACATGCTACTTAGTCTTTGGGAAAGACTATATATAGTCTTGCATTTTCATATAATGCAGACTCTGAATTTTACTTTTCCACCTGCCTTCTTGCCTTTTTCACCCCTGACCAGTTTTCATGCCTGAAATAAAATGAGTTAGAAGGCAACGAGGCTCTTAAAACACACAGAAGAAGAACAACAGAATCCTGGACGAGCCAGAGATAAGGTCATTCAGATTAAGCAACTTTGGGTACCTAGAAAAGTGTAAATTGAATGTATTAATATTATGATAGATAATAGTATAGTATAGTATACTATATATAGTATAGTATATATAAGATAATCACTGCCAAAATGTCTTTACTTTTAAAAATGAACCTTTATTTACCTCTGAACTCAGTTAATTTTTCTTTATTTATCTGGCATTATAAAATACACAAAATCTACATTGATAATATGACCAGCAAGCTGTTAAGAGCTCATGTCTTCCCATAATCTTCACTGACCTTCCTCCTGTCTACAAATGCTGCATCTGCTGTTAAATCAGCGAGTTGCAGCTTTATCAGAAATTCACTGCACATTCTCTGCCAGATTTAACATTCATACAACATCCCTGACATTTCCATATATAAACCATAACCAGGCCTTTACTCCAGCATTGTTAAACACATTTGCCACATGACACGTAAAATGATTTGAGTGTATTCACCAATTCGATGTAGACAAGTTTGCTTGTCTACTTGCTTTTTCCCCAATTACATTAAAATTAGAGTTCATTCCACCTGTTTAACAAACATGTTTAACTGTTCTTTTCATCACAGTCAGAAGCTGATCTGCACATTAGTCACTTTATTTTCTTCAAAACCTTCATCTGCTAATTTTATTAAGAAAGCTTTTATAGAAAGATAAATGACTGATGTTTAGCCTGATAATATATGGAAGACTGTACTTTCACATGAATTTATTTCAAAGTAATCCATCGTTTTCATTACTCCAGGGTCATGTTACATAAATTCTCTCGTGCTGTGTCTTCAATCTGTGACAAATGTGAATCCAGTTACGGCTCATTGCTGCATCTATTCTGGGATTTAGACATTAATTTTGGTCAAGAATCTTTTCTTTTTTTCTGAGATTTTCTCTCAGACCCTTCCCTGACAGGAACTCAGCTGTCTTTGGATGCTCAGAGGACACTTTGACTCTCTTCCCACATTCAAACAGTGTTATTGATGTGATGGTATTAACCAAAACAAAAAAACTATTCTCAAGGAGAAGTAGGGGCTGAATCCACTGTGCTTCAGCATCTGGCTCAACTCATGGAACAACAAAAAAAAAATCTTGGGCCCATCTTTACAATGTTTACATTTAACACAACCATGTTGGCAGGTATAATAAACATACATGTATAATAGAATTAATTGGATCTCTAATGTAAATACCAAAATACCCCACCTCAATGACAAATTAACTGATATATATTTAGAATATACAAAAAAAAATAAAAAAATACAATCTGATAATTAAGGGCCTTTCAAAATAAGGCTTCTCCTAAAATGTCCAAGGCGACCTTTATGGCAAGCCATTTTAACATTTAAAAGTCAGTTTTGATATTTATTTCAGATATCTGTCACAATTATATTTTTCCTTTTCATAATTTTCAGATATCCACAGCTATAATCTTTCTAGGACAAATGACATCACTTTTGCCATCCATGTGTTTGGGGTTTGTCTACAATTCACTTCCAGATAGTCAGTATATAAATTATGGATATCTGTAACTGAGTTATGAATAGTAGTAATTCCACTTTGAGAAATCTATAATTAGATTTTTAGTTATAATTTCAGTTCAATATATCACTTATTTACCACAAAAGATATCTCTATGTCCCTTTTCAGACATCCTAAATTCAATTTTGACTAGGTGAAGTTGTAGATATCTCAAACTGGAATCATGACTCGTCAAAATGTAAATGTAGATATCTATTATCAGTTTGTAGATATATTGACGATATAGATATAGATAGATTTGTAGATATACTGACTTTGATTAGAGATATCTGAAATGGGCAATATCTGTAACTTTCTTTTGTTATTGATAATGACGATGTTAATTCCGGATAGTCAAATTTCACCTTTAAATGTTAAAATGGCTGCCATAGACCCACTGTACAACATGTGACCAAAAAAATGGACCAGTTTTCTGTTTCTTCACAGAAATGTGAGGTCAGGGAGAATCTTTCAGTTTAAGAGATAAAATATTTAGTTTTGATTTGTAAATTGCTTGTAAGGCAGGAGATAACTTCACCAGACTGACTGAATATGGAATAACTGAGATATATTGTTGAAATTTAACTTTTTTTCATCTCTCCTGTTTTTAAATTGAAGATTAATTCATCATGTACATGTTTATAATGTATGTCTTTACATAAAAAGGAGGTGGACAAACTTGTAGGTGTTATTGTTATTTATACATAAATTAATGCTGATACATTTTTCCTGGTTCGGCCCAGTTGAGATATGTTGCCCATGAACTATGTTGACACCCCAGATTTAGATGGAAGTGATTGTATGTTTCAGGGAGGAATTAAAGTTATTTGAAGAGATCATTTCTTTCTGTCATCTGATGTCCATCAGGCTGTGGTACATCTCCAGCTTCACACCGGCGTGGCAGTCCGCTTCTTGTCCACCTGGAAGGACTTCTCGGATCACATCACCATGACAACCAAAGCCGTCGCAGAGGCCCCTTTCAAGTGAGCTGGCCCGATTGCTTCCCTTCACAGCTCCGCAGAGGTGCAACTCCCCCTCCCAGATAAAAGAGTAATAGTCCCTTTGTGTTCTCAGGCGAGAGAGGGAGCAGACGGGCTTCTCATTCCACCTGGAGAGCGAGTGGGCGGGCGGGCAGAAGGTGGACAGAGCAGGGAAAGGACTGCTGCAGGTGTGGAAGAGACAGATCCAGCAGCTGAACAGAGTCAGTCCGGACATGGCCTCAGCCGTCCTGGCAGCGTATCCCTCCCCACAGCTGCTGAAAAAGGTACAGCACCACATCTACAGAGAGGCTCTAATGGTGTAAAGTCAGGAGTTTAGTTTGTTTCTCATATTGTGATATAACAAGAAGTGATGTTGTTGATACAGTCAGAACATTGAGGAAGGTTCATTTATTGGCTGTTTCATAGTCAACAGGAAAAATCTGTTCATTTCATTCCGACACTAAACAAAACAAAAAGTCTCAAATGTGACTTTATCTCAATCTAATTTGCAGGTAAGCGACTAGAGCTAAATACAAAATTTTTGTCAAAATCAACACAATGAGGAAATATACACTGACTAAACAGTTTTCTTACACTGTAACCAAGCTCTGAGAATATGAATTCCACTGATTAAATCTTGACTAAAAGAAAACAAAGACTTAAATGTGACTTTTAACTAAATATAATTTTCATGTAGGCGACTGAGACTAAATTAAAAATCCTTTTCATAAGTGAACGCTGTGATATTTGTTGTAATACATGGATCACGGTTTACATTAGTGCTTTTCCTGTTTGGTCTGAATTATAATGAACTAAGTAATAGTTCCCTTTGATATTTGCAATAATGAACAAGAAGGTACACTGTTTATATTAGTTTAATAAATTACGATAGAGCGATATTTAGATATAAAGATATTTAGAGCGTTTGAAGAATCACAAGAAGAGGTTTTGCCATATATCAATATAATATTGATATGTTTGCACAGCCCTATTGTGTTCTGCTCCCTGTAAAAATATACTTTTATAAACAGGATTTGATGTAAACATGCTTTTTATTGGTACTTATTTATTTGAGCTCCCATTTAAAGGTACAGTGTGTAATTTATGGCGGCATCTAGATATGGTTGCATATTACCACCAGCTGAATATTTGAAGCATGCAGAAGATAAAACATGTTAATTAAGCAGACATGTAGATAAAAACATCTCAATCTAAGGTAATAAACAATAATAATTCTTATTTTGATTGAGCTATATACTAATTAAAACATACTTAAGAATAATATATTCAATTTCTGCTACATCTGTTCTGCTCTGCTAGATGCTGGATAGTAAATCTTACACCGGACCATTTCCTGGTTTTAGTTTAAAACAAATCACCTTAGATCATCCAACTCATAGTTTAATATTTACAGTATAATTGTTTTTTTCCACATGTGAATCAGTATTTCATTTTAACTGCAACACCACAAGGAAACGAGTCGTCTGCGAAGCCAAAAGATAAAGATCACGTCTAATCATGTCCTCCCATATTCTCCAGACACATCTCCAGATTTATCTCTTCACGCTGAGTGTTTCTCCATCTGTCCGCAGGCTTACCGCCTCTGCCAGAGTGACAGAGAGCGGACGTCGCTGCTGTCGGACCTCCTGGTTCGCAGAGGAGAGGGCGTGACCTCCACGACCCGCCGGGTCGGCCCGGAGCTCTCCAAACGCCTCTTCCTCATGATGAACTCCCGCGACGCTGAGCAGACGCTGGACGCGGCCGTCTGACCTTTTTTAAAATTCACCAGAGAGCTCGACCCGGCTGTTTGTGATCTTGATCCCCACAGCAGCTCCGTACTGTCGTTTCTGTTCACGACATTATGTTGTTAGAGGGACTAAATACTTCTGCCTTCTGGTCACCACATGGGAACTTATTATGGAAAAACTATGTATCGTGATTCATGGGAAAGACAACTTATCTTTTTATTCTTTTTGATTTGTGCCATGAATCACATATGATGTTTGTTAAATTATATAATAACAAAAATTTCCATTTTTAAAAAAACTAAGCATGCAATACTGATGTTGTTTTGTTGTGTGTGATACTTTTCTGTCTCTCACACCATATATGCAACTCTTAGTTCTTCATTGTCATCAATGTTATGACAAAGTGTGACTTTCTTGATTTTAAATAGACAAACATCATCTGTCATTTTTCCAACATAGGCTCTCATGGGTAAACCAGAAGGTGGAAGCACTTAAGCATTTTTTAAATGTATGTATGTATGTTTTTTTGTTTGTTTTTTTAAAGAGGATTCTCATTAAAGTCCTGCTCCACTCAAAGATATGTTGATCTAAAGTGGAACATTTCTCTGTGCTCATTCCAAATCTGACTTTTAAGGGCAGGGCCTACAAGCATAGAAAATATTTTAGTTTCTAAGACTCAAGGTTTAAAAGTTAAAGGCCGAAACGTCAAGTTTGTTGCTATAGAGCCTTCATCTCCCCAAATTGCAGCAAATTCAGCTCTGCACTTACTCTGCCGTACACAGCAGTACACCCACTAACCGTGAAGTGGATCGGATGAAAAGCTCTTAAAGTACGTGAAGGAAAAAAACCCACAGACACGCTGACCCTTTGATTTATAGTTGGATTTGTGTTCTAAAGGAGAATCACACAGCTTGTGCTAATATAGTCTGTAATTCCTGAATCTCTATGTAACACGGAATTTTGTTCAAAGTGAACATTGACACCCAGGTTGAAAAATACTGATATTCCTTAAATCATTATATTTGTAGTGATACTACACTACTTTCAATAATATTGTTATTTACATGAGTGCTCTTCCTTTGTGGTCTGAATTTTAATGAAATAAGTAAAAGGTGCCTTTGATATTACTAATAATGACTAAGAAAACAACATATTTATATAAACAAACAGTTTAATATTTATTACCCCAAAATTGTATGAAATCCACTGATTCTCTCACTTACTGTAAGTAGTGTATATTTAAGAGTTATAGTTACTAGTAGGTAGGTAACATTTTAGTTATTAGGCTTTTAAAACACAGTTGCAAAGAGATTTACACACATGAAAAATATCAACACAAAGCAAAATTAATTAAAATATAAAACACAGGACATTGAGAATCAGACCAAAACTAAAACAAATGAGATTCAGTAAGTTTGATAGTTGGAGCAGATTATTCTGGACGGTTTGGGGCTGAAACTGAAAAGGCGGCTGCAATTTGTGAGACAAGAGGAACGAGGAGATCAGACATGTAACTGAGCGTTGATGCTCATGTTATCAACAGGATCTTGTAGTTCAGTTGTGGTTGATTTCCTGGCAGCTGCGTTATAAAACCAACCGTAAACGATTTAGAGCAGCTTGACTGAGGCTTTTTGGAGACAAAATTACAGTAATCCAGACAGGAGGATGCGAAAAGTGTGAAATAATGGTTTGAGCTTCTCCGCAGGAGAGGAGATATATTTGATTTTTGTGATATTTCTTAGTGGAAGAGAACAGGACTGAGTACTATGATGCTGAAATAACAAATTCTGGTCAAAGATGATACCAAGATCCTTGAAAGTTGTCAGGTTTAATTAAAAGAACGTTTTGTCTTGGTTTAGGTGGGAGAAACTAAGAGGCGACCAAACAGCGGCTGCTCAACAGTCATGGAGGGACGACAGCTGACTCAGGTTAATAAGTCCTAATTAACCTAATTAGGACTAATTAACCTAGTAATTAGGTCCTCCCTCCACTAAAAACCATGTTTTTTTCTTCTTCCTTCAGTCAGATGTTTGAGCTTCTCTGCGTTTCTCTGAGCTCCCTGAACATCAGATTTCACACGATCTGTGACGTCACAACTCGTTTGGAAGCCAATCCTGGTCCAGGAACACTCCGCTCCAGTAAAGGTGCTGAGTTCAGTTTGGAACATCACCTCTAATCTGGTTTAATGAAGCATTCTGTGCAGTGTAACACCTCACCTATCATGAGTTTTAACTGCCGTCTGATTGAATTAGACGTAGCCAGCCTCTGAGTTTTCTGTGTCAGCGCCTCCTTCAGCGTCTTCATGTCCTATATGTGTGTGTGTGTGTGTGTGTGTGTGTAACCTGGCCTGGCCCCCTGTTTGTGTTTTCATGGTGCTCGGCGGTGAAAACGCCGCCACGAATCTGCTCCACTTCGCTTTGCAATGCCCACGGCTCATTTCCGCCGCATTAGCGAAATGGAACCCGACCAAGAAGTGATGAGTGCCCGGAAAAGAAGGGGGAAGGAGACGGATGTGTAACGAGCTGGTAAATGAGCTTAAGAGACGAGCAACATGCTTCACCCCTGGTCCCGCGTGAACAGACGCATCCAGAGGTACGGCAGCCATGACGACACGAGCACGGAAGTGAAATAAGTGAAATGATTAGAACGTTATCGATTCAGATTCCACATCCCACTGCTCTCACATAGAAGCTCAGGGTCAATGTGGTCATGAGCTGGTGGTGCAGTTTATCAGAGGGAGTGTATTAATACTGTCCCATGTTTAAAAAACACTCAATCCACAGAGAAACATACACAGCCTGTATTCAGAAACTGTGCCTTAAAACAGTCATGACTTATGTGAAGTTGTGATGTCACTACTATACAGTCACCACCCACAGCCATTTAAAGAGGAGGAGGAGAGGCTTAGAAAGAAGCTGGAGAAAAGAAGTGTAAAACTATACTGAGATGATCTTTGCTACTTCAAATCTTGTTAGGATGTCAAAATTCCAAATAAAAACAGGAAAGTGTAGAATATGAGACATTTAAATGGTACAAAAATAATCAGTTAACTACCTGACCTAAATAAAAGAGATATCAAATTTCAGGAATCAATAATTAACAACTTAGACTTACAGCTTTTCTGCAGTAATGGACCGAAATAAAGTGTGGAAAGTTCATCCAAACATTTGCCAGACATTTGAAGATGTAAATTTGGTCTGTGGAGAACTTTAACTGATAGTAAACCACATTTTATGGACAAAGCACTGAGTCCAGACAATAATCAGTAACTTACCTGGTGGATAATGCATCATGTGATGAGGTCCCAGGGGTTTTCTGCTTAATTTTAAGGGGTCACAGGCAAAAAAAAGTTTGGGAACCACTTCTGTAGAGGAGAATGTACCATAACATCATCTGTGGATGGGAACTGCATGTGGTCTGTAATTGGTTCTGGCATCATTGGCCCAAAGCTGTTGTTCCATTACATGATTCAGTAGCTTTTAGTCCATGTAGTGCAGCGGGGGGAGGCGCTTTTCTTCAGATTCCCAGAGTTCAGGTCACAGAACTCGGCAATTACAGTGAAAGATACGGACTCAGCTCTACTGCAGGACCGGCCTCCGCCCCCCTTCTGTCTGCTGTTTACTATGAGGTGGGGCGGTCTGGAAAGAGGCAGCAGGATGCAGCAGCAACAGAAAACAGGGCTCTGATATGTGTAAATATCTTCTCCATAGCAAAGCATATTTCCCTCTGGCCCCCCTCTGCTTGACCTCAACCCACAAGTAATAGGGTTTCATCTCTGAAATGGAGAAATATAAAGAGTGCTGCTTCAACCTCTGTTTATCCAAGAAAAACAGATGTATACCTGAAGATTCTATGTGATACACATGAAAATGTTGTATTTATACATGGAAACAACATACTTTCTGCATTTGAGGATCTAAAAAGGGTCATTTTATCCTCATACGGGTCAGAAAGATGCTTCCAAAAGCAGCTGAATCATACATTCGATGCAGTTTTATCATGCAGAACACATGATCTGATGAAGTCCACCTCCTGCAGAATTTACAGATATATATCACGGACCCCTGTAACTTTTCCACCAGATTAACACAAGTGCTGCAGCAGCAGCATGTGGTTGAACACAGATACACAGTTTAAATGCATTTGCCTCAATAAGAAGGTTTTACTTAATAAAAAGTATCAACAAATATATAAATCAATAAAATAAACCAGGAAGAACTTTGAATGAGACAGTTTTACCTTCTGAGATTTTCTCAGATCAGTCTTCACATTTTTAAATTTTACTGACGCCAACTGCTTGGATGATTAAATAAACAGGCACAGTTGCAGACTTGTTTGTATAATTCTCCCTTTTTTGCTTACTATCCTTCCACTTTGGCACTACATGACAAAAACTAAAAGGGATTTCTATGTTAAAAGATGTGAAAAAAAAGAAAATGTGAAAATGCATTTTTTCACAAAACGGCTACTGTGGATTTTGTTGTAATGAAATTGTTTAAGGAAAAGATCTTTGTTTTAATCCAAAAAAAGTTACATATTGGGCCTTTAAGTAATGACCCCTAAAAAGAATTTTGATTTGATCAAGACAGCTCTGCACACTGCTGCAAAAATCAATACAGACTTGATTAAATTTAACAATTTTAAACACATACATCAAAACAGAACGTCTTACAATAATATAATGAAAAAAACATGAAAAAATACACCATCTACAAAGTACTTAGTCTGCTCCGTGTAGTTTGCACAAATCTGTGATATTACACTAATAGGAAGATATTGAACGAAATGTATCAATTGCACAGATATTCACATAAAATGACAATAGTAAAAACTAGATGAGTTAATATAAAATGACAGTACTAACATTATAACACAAGGATACAAGTAAAAATAGCAACGGGATCTAATATCAGCCAGAACCAATGGTGAGTTAAAATAATTGTAATGATAATCGCACAACAAGAAATTAAAAACAAAACATATTTCCCTTTATTTTCTGTGTTGGTGGTGCGTGAAGTGTTTAAAAAACACATTTGCAGTTAATTACATCACCACTAACGGGCTTCAGGGCAATTGCTTGTATTGTGGTGAAAGCCCCTGAAGATGCTTCATTAGCAGAACACGCTGCACGTCACGCCTAACGATCTCTGCATTAGTCATATACTCATTTCTGTTTGGATGCATGTTGCACAACATGTGAACATACTAATTAGGTTCAAGTGAAGGAAGTCATAATTATGTTTAAATGTATGGGAGACACACAGCAGCACTGTCTACAGTAAATGTTTGTTCCAGCTCCCGTCATGGCGGTGGCTATTCAGCAGGGGGCAGACTTGAGCCACATATGAAACTCATGGGATCAGAGTCAGGTAAGGGGGGAAATAGAAAAAACATCAGCATGTGTCAGGATGTTGGAGGCTGGATAAATTATCAGGCAGGCAGAAAATGTATCCTGTAAACGAGGGGATGGGGGGGGAGAAAAATATGCACAGAGAAAACTGCTGAAGATTTTGATAAATGGCACAGATAAGTTTGGGAGGATTTCATAAAGATAAGATGGGATTTCAAAGTGAAGGGCGTGTCAGCCAGTGTTTTATTCCTACGTCTTATGTCTAATATCTCGCAGCTCGTGTGAGTTGAGCCCTGCAGAGAGGCTCATTCATGTTTAGACGGCGTGGAATAGAAGGAGGAGGTGTCGGCAGGGATTGAGGTGAAGCAGGTTGGTCCACCTACTGTCTGCCACATTAAAAATGGATGATCATGCAATACGATATGATGTCCGACTTATTGAGAAGGGATCGGGCCGTCTGAGTGTGGGCGGAGATGAAAAGGAAAAATCGAGAAGTCTATTATCTTTATTAGTGTCATCTTTTATGCACAGAAGGAAGGTCTAACAACAGTGCTGCCCAATTAGCTACATGACAGACTGGGTTTTGATTTTTGATGCCAGTAGTGGTTCCTGAATGATGCCTATTTTGATATCAATTTAAAAAAAATATTTAAAAAAGGGAATTGAATTCCACATTACATGACAATTTTCTTATTTTTTTGCAAATTGTTGACATTTTTAAACACTCAGAGCAGTTTTATAACATACAAACTTAAGTTGTCCTGTTCAACTATTCAGTTTGATGTTTTAACAACTTGACATTTTTACACTGAAGTAGTTTCACAACATAAAAGTAACTCAAAGTTTCCAGTATATTCACTTTCCAGTATTTCTGTTTCTGTCATGATGTGTCCTATTTACAGGCTTTTATTTTGAAGGTCTCCTATATGAAGACTTATATTTGTCGTTGAGCCTGAGAGTATAAAGTTGGTTGAAATCTGCTCGGTCTTTATTTCCATTTCACGTACTGCAGTAGGTGAGTTGTGTTTATTTTCAGCTGCAGGATGTTGACTAGCTGCTAACATTTTAGCTTATCTTCTTAGCCGGGTAGTGTAGTGTAGTGTTTTTGTCCACATCTCAACAGACAATCAGTGGCTTGAGATTAACTTCTTAGGAGGTAAAATTTGGGACCAAAAGACAAGTTTTGTTAAGCAGATTGGTCCCAGAAAAGAACCAAAGTCTAGTAACCAATATTAGCATACATTTAATAGCTACATTCTCTCTCAGTCAAAATATTTCCTTACAGAAATTAGAACTTTTATCAGATGTCCCTGCTGTGCTGTCTCCAGGTGACAAATCTACAAATCCCTCTGTTCCTCCCCTGATGTTGTCATATTATAACCAGTCACATTTCCAGTTCGTCATGTTGACCACGTTGTTTGACTCCCCAGAACCTTCAAGCAGGCCAATAAGATAAGCGAATACAGTCTGAAGTAGAAGAAGCTAGCATGTAGCATCAGATAATAGATTCACTTAAATTTTCTTTTTGTGATGTTTTTTTATCGCATGATGGCTGAAGAAGAAACAGATTTGGTGGTGGAGTAACTCGACCTTTCAGAAAAAGTTGTAAATTGTGAGGAAAGGCCAGTGAACCTGGCAGCTAGCAGTCACGGAAGGATTTCAATCCACCAAATAATAACGCCACATCTGGTTTATAGTATCAGACAGGCATCATCAATAGTATTGCTGGGAAAACCTGGCATGGAACCACATTAGGTTTAAAACTGAATTTCCACAAGACACCAAAGCAGGACAGGACACTTGCTAGCAACACGGCTACTGAAAGCATTGGGAAACCCCCGAGTGGATCTCCTTTTTTCAAGGTTTCACCAGCTGTCATCAACATTTAGTCTCAAGTCTCTCACGATTCCTCCTCCTCCTCCTCATGTCTGTCAGTCTTTCTCTCCCTTTGCCGACAGAGGAATCCTGACCGGAGTGCTAAAAGCCGAGCTTACCCCATTAGCTTTTAACACGCTCGGACCAGGCCTATCGGAGAGGTGTGGGGGGGAAGCTGCCCTCAGGCACTTATCAGAGATCGGCTCTTTAAATCATAATCTTAACAGCAGCAGGGGGAAATCTGAAATCTGCTCTTGGAACAGCAGATCTGTGTGCGAGTGCGCGTCCTTCCTCGGAGATTGTGAGCTACAAACTACGCACATCAAATTTTCATCGATTTGCTGCTCCACAAATCAGACCGGTCATCTCCTGGTTCTTTATCAGCGCGCTCGCTGACGAATTCTCTCTCACTGGTTTGTCTCAGTAAAGCACAATGTGGGCCTCGGGTGGAGAATCACAACTTTTTTTTTTTAGCTCATAAAAAATACACAAACAGAGCATCTCTCGGGGGTTTTGGGTGAATCCCCAAAGAGGCGAGTGAAAGAATCAAACCAGACAGCCACGTTCTGTCTGCAGCCTCAGCACCGGCGCTCAGTATTCACTCCGGTAACGGTGCCGGTGAGGGCGCTCCCCACCGCGCTTTCTTTTTTTTTTTTAAATTAACATTCCGCTCAGCCACCGTCCCGGTTGCTTGATCCGCAGAAACAAATGGGGAGTAGCCTTTGATTTGGGAGTTGGGAACACTCCTGTGGCGTTCACAGACACACGAGAGGTGGAGTTTCCTAATCACACACAACACAGACGGGTGCACACAAATTCACAGGAATAAGTAAAAGCATCCAATCAACACACACACACACATACACACACACACACCCTAGCTGAGGACACTTCATGGCTAAAAAAGGCTTTTTCCTCTAAAAGTTACATGAGGAAGGAGAGTGCGTGTTGTGTCATTCATCATGGCGTCTGGAGACAGGGCCCACTGCAAAAAATGAAATCTTAACAACTGAAAATGTCATGTATTTGGTACAATTAATCCAATATTGAGTAGAATTATCACATTCCATTAGTAGATTTTTTTTCTTGATTTTAGGCAAGTTTATTTGTATCGTACGTTTCAACAAGGTAATTCAAAGTGGTTTACATAAAACATTAAAAGCATCAAGATACAATTTAAACAGTTAATGAAACAGGAGGCATTTTTTTATTAATTAAAATATATTTTATAATATAAAATATGATTAAAAATCAAGAAAGTGAAATTAAAAACAAAAAGCAAGCAAGATATTTAAAAAAAGTTGATTAAAAGGGAAAAATCAAACATTTAAATAAAAAAAAGTGTTACAGTACAGGGGAAAATAATTAAGAAATAATTAAAGAAAATGTTACTCAAATTGACCCAAATCAGGAAGAAAACCTGAAACAACCGAAAGTATCTGACAATGGAATAAGATAATTCTACTCAATGTTGTACTAAATGTATGAAATACAAGATATTTCACTAATTCTTTGTTTGTTGTGGGTCCTGTTCATTCCAATGAAAATAGCTAAAAAGAGATTCATACTGCACATGTTGTTTGAGTTCAGGGCCAATAGAGCAGTGATTCTTAATATTTTTTGGGTACTGACCCTTCTGCGTGTTTTGAGTCATCCTGCAAGTGTTTCACAATAAAAGCCTTGCTAAGCAATAAAGGGTTTCTGTCCAGGGAAAAAAGGCTAGAGGGCTTTTAATTTGAAACAGAAAATTACAAGTAGAAGGTTGTTGCAGATTTTGGTTTTCCAAAGTCTTCCTGTCGATCATCATGTAACTCTACCACTGCTTCAAATCTACTGATTTTGAATCAAGAGTTGATTCAAAATCAGAATCAGTTTCATTGGTCACGTCATTGGTCATGCCAAACAGGGAGATTGACTCCCAAATCTTAGTTTACAGTACATGGCAAAAAGTAGAAAAGTAAATGGAACAAAAGAACAAAAGTTGCAACAGTTTATACAATATTCTAGGGTGTCACATTTTCATCTGTGTATATATATATAGGCTTGAAGGCCATTAAAAATAGTGCCGTATAGACAGGGCAGGATATGGTTATTGCACAGTGATTACTCTGAGACTCTGTGATTAATGAGAGTTCATCAGAGCAACAGCCTGAGGGAAGAAACAGCCTCTGTGGTTTAGGCGAGGAGTTTAGACATTTTGTGTCCTGGCTGTGAAGAGTTCTTTTTATATATATATATTTTCCATTCACAGAAGTGCGGCATGATAGTTTTTGGTCTTAAATTCAAAATGCCACATCATTAAGGTGATAAAATGTAAGAATACAACATTTAATTACAATGAAATAGCACTCTAATAATAATAATCCAGCAGTTTAGAGCTAACATCACATTAACAGATATTTTCATTTCCTGTGTGGGATATTTTTAGATTTGTCTTGTTTCACTTGTTCAGAAACAAGAATAACGAGTCCGTAAACAGGAAAAAAAAAAAATCACTTTGAACGGCAGAAACTTGGAAATGACATTAACATCCCTGCAAACAGAGAGGAAAAAGCCAATTAATGTGAGTGCATTTATTTAAAAAAAATAGGGAAAACTATTAATTATGTTGCTAGGTAATGGCCATTATAACTTGGTGGTGAGCGTATAGAAGAAATACTCACAAAATGACTAAATAAAAACAGAATAAAAACAGAAAGTGAGCAGGAGTTCGTGTTCGCAGCCTGCAGCTTTGACAAATGGTTCATTTTAAACTCAATTTTGTTCTGAACATTTTAAATAAACTTGTTTAAGAACATTTGAACACAGAGCATGTTTGAACGGTTGTGAGAAGGGCGGCTGGAATAAAAATGCCTGAGTCGCAGGACAATTTGTCACCTCCGGCAACACCTTGTACATTACACAGTCATCGGATCCATTGTTAAACATATTGATTAAGGAGCGTTAAGGATCGCAGCGCCTGCCTGCACATCACGTCTGTATGACACTTACAGCGTGTTGACTTGAGTTACTACACCTCTCCCACCGCTCGCTCTCTCTGTTTAGCTGCTGTGATTGAAAACCAAGAGCCAGAGGAGTCAATGACTCTTGTCCAGCACCTTCGCACACGATTTCCGCTTCATATAAACTCGAACAAATGATATTGAATGCAACCTTGGCCCCCGGTGTTGCTCTCTATCAGCACTACCTGTTTACTCCCTCCTGTCTAGCCCATTACCCATAATGGAGTGAGAGATCCATCACTCCAACCAGCTGCTCTGTTCAGCCATCGGCCGACAAATATTCACAACACATGTAAAAAATACAGTCTTCTCAGTTATAAAGAGGGACCTGGGTGCAGCAAGATGGCGCCATACATCATCTCAGCATCGGAAGTCATGTTACAACCGCCAGCAGTTGATCTTCTTTGTGGATTTTTTCATTGGATGAGGTGAAAAGAAAGTCATGTGATTTCTGTGTCTCCTCAGGGGAATTTGGTCTTCTTCATGTGTTTTTTGTAGCCGTTTTTTAAATGGGTTTAAAAATGGGTCAATGATGAATAATGGTTGGCAGGATGAGAGAGTCAAAAACTTAAAATACAGTTTTAAGAAGCATTCATCAGTCAGTCATCTTCTACACCTGCTTATTCCTCATTAGGGTCACATGGTCTGCTGGAACCAATCCCAGCACATTACAGGTGAGAGCCAGGGATACACCCCAGATGGTCTCCAGCCAATCATAGGGCACACACACTATTCATTCACCCGGTGAAAACCCACGCAGACACAGGGAGAACATGCAAACTCCACACAGAAAGGTCCCAGACCCAGGAGGTCTTGAACCTGTGACCTTCTTGCTGTGAGGCAACAGCGCTAATCCCTGCTCCACCGTGTCACCCAGCAGTCATCAGGTCTCTCAAAATGTACATTTTAGTGTTCATGATGGTTTCAAAAGTCCATTTGTATTTTATTTATTTATTTATTTGTCTATTTTTTACAAAAAATTCACAATTTTGTGTGATTTTTTTGAACTGAAAAAGAATGATACATTTTAAATAAATAATCCACCTAGAATATAAAACTTGTTAATAGCATGTGTTATTTTTTTAAAACCTTTTTAAGAGAGTTTAACTCTGGTACCAAGTTTTTAGAATTACACCACATCACATTTTTGCACTGTATAAAAAAGCTGCCTTGCTGTTTGCATTTTGCTGATGGATGGATTTGTTTAGGTGACATTTAGTTAGACTGAACAGTCAGTAACACTCAATTACTGATAATTTAGCCTTTATTTGACCCACAGTTTAACAGCTACTGACACAAATTGGTGAATGAAGGTGGTGATTTCCTGTGACAGGATCCTAGTTAGACCTGCAGCAGCAATACAGTCAGCCTTCTCACACACTCACAATAAAACACCCTATTTAACCCCCTCCCCTCCCTACTGAAACACCTTATAAAGGTAGAGGTTATAATAGCTTTGGAATTTTTTAATTAGTTTTTAATTATATTTTTGTCTTTTATTTTCAATTTCAGCTTAGTTTGAATTAAATGGTTTGTGAGTTTTAATTTGTTTTTGTTTTTCGAAAAGGCTTAATTTTATTTCAGATTTCTTTAGTTTAAAGTATCAAATATTCTGATCACTATACATAGATTAGTTGCTATTCAGTGCTGGCAGGTCATTCTGGTCACATTATGATTGTAGTGTTTCAAATACTTGAATTCATTAATATTGTTTTGTGTAATGTTAAGTCTGTGTTATTTACTATTATTGTTTGTCTGAATTGTCTTTTATTTGTATTGTATGATTCTTGTTGGGACTCTTCAAAACATGGTGATGCATCTCAAGGGCTTTATCCTAATACATTTACTTTAGTGTTAGTTTTTTTAATATGAGGTATCTGTCAGATTCACAAAGTTTAGAAAAAGAATTATAATAAAATAACATGAATAAAACAAATATGAAAACAAAGCATTTAAGAAAAGACATAAGAAAAGGCATAAATGGAAGTTAATTAAAACATATAATGAAATGATAAATAATATAATGATAAATACAAAATTCCCTCTGGGGAAATTCTAAAAGGCTCCACTGCTGGAGTGTGTACATTATGATGAGCTTCTACAGAGATTTTAAACAAACAATACTAGTAAATTTATGATATTATATACAAGGATTTATTCAATTTATTCTGCAACTCATGCACATTCAAAGTCCCATACTTTTTTCCAAGACCTCTCATAAAAAAAATCAAATTATAATAATAATCAATCAATCGAGTATCATTATGTTATATTTGTTTTCACTTCACTTTCAGTTATGCTACTATGATCGATTGCTCTCTCTCTCTTTGTGTGTGTGTGTGTGACAAACATCATGATGCCCTGCATTATATATATACATATATTAATATACATATATTAATATATGTATATCATATGTGTATGGGTGGGCCAGTGTTTAAATATGTTAACAAGTGCTAGGTCTTTGCTTATAAACCTTAACGAGCTGTGGCCTATGTGGTTGTGGTTCTCATATACCTGACAGCTGGTTGCCATGACGACAGCTGCACTGCAGGTACGAGCAGACAGAAAAGGGCAGAAAAACTGCATTTCTTTTCCCTCTGCACTGGTCTCCCATTGACTGAAAAAGCAGTACCTCCTATCCCAGAAAATTACATGGAGCATCATCGTCATAAGGACTTCACAAAGGTTTGGGTTTGATTTGGTGTTTCTACAATAAATATCTTGGAGACACTGACTCTTTGTATAGGAGTCAATGAGGAGCAGAGTCAGACGTGGCCACACTTATAGGCTGCCCATTCAAATTCAGTTAATCTCCCAGATATTTTGAACACGTTGTGAGAATCAAAACAAGTTTCTCTCCAAAGTTGGAAGAAAATCACATGTGTATGTTGCAAATTGTGACTGGAAGGACAGTGGAAAGAGAAAAATTCCAGATTTCTTTTGTTGTGGAACAATACATTAATACACAAGACATGTGTCTAGAGTTTAAATTAAATGGGGTTGCTATGTTAAAGTATGCTCGAGCAGTAGGAAGCAGTTGGCAGTGCAAAACCGATGATTTGTTTGTTTTTTGACCTTGTCCTATTCATTCTCTATGAGAAATCTTGTGCAGATAAAAGTAATAGCATGCCATTCCCCATCATGATGCATGTTTTGATATATAATTCACCTGGGTCCTCTCAGAGCTTTAGGACAAGTTAGTTGCCGAAATTCATCCGGAAGAGGAATAAAAAAAAAAAAAAATCCACAGTATAAAAATAGGACTTGGTGCAATTGCCCCGCAGCCCTAATGAAACGTAATAAGAAACAACAGAAATCCAGCAGGATTCAGAAGATTAAAAGTTAACCTACTGCACAGTGTTACACATGTATAAAACAGACCTAACAAAAGGCAGCAGTAAAAATACGGTTTTTAGCCTTGATTTAAAAAAGAGTTGGAACAAATTTACAGTTCTTAGGGAGTTTGTTTCAGATACATGGGGCAAAAAAGCTAAAAGCTGCCTCTCTGTGTTTAGTTTTAAAAGACTGAACCCAAAACCTCTGAGATTCTACAGTCAACAGTGACACAACAACCTTTTAAGCAGCAAAAGTTGCTTTTTGCATGTGTGTGTATGTGTTTTAATTTAGAGTTTTAATTCAGAGTGTGTTGAGATGTTAGTAACTCTGTATGAAGTGGTTTTGTGTCACAGATGTACCTGTTGCTATGACAACCATCTTGTCACCACTATTCTGTCACAGACTGTGTTTTGGTAATTAGTGTTTTTTTTTGTTCTCTATTCTTTTTAATAGATCTTAGTTCCACATTAGAATCATGTTTCACTTGCAACATTTCATACACAATTAATATAAATTATAAACACATAAGCCCCATAATAATATTTTATAATATTCCAGCAAGGACTTGCTCTGACTCCTCAGTGCTTAAGAGTTTATTGAGCTACATTAACATCCTGCACAGTGCTCCCATGATATCAATTTGACATTTCTTTAGGACATACCATGCAGCTGATTGTTTGGCTGTGATACCTGTACAATATCCTTCTATCAGTTACTAGCAGACACTAAAGTTTATGTTATACGGTGCGAGGGCCCTCAGACAAAAGGCAAATCGGAGACAACAGCAAGGGAATAGTTTGCAGCGAGATGCACCGGAGCAGATAAGGAATCGCTGAAGGTCTAAATCTCTATTAATGGCTGGCTTCCCCAGCACTGGGAAGAAATATAAATAGCGGTGACGTTCACAGAGCTGACAAGTGATGACAAGGTTATCATATTTCCAGGTCAACACGGCTGTGTTAATCTCCGCGGTGGAGCGTTGTGATCCCATCGCGTGTCCTTGACACGGAAAGTTTACAATAGGAGGCCTGGGCTCCTACAGCAGCAGCTACCAGAGGCTTATCTGAATACCTCAGCTCCCACCGCGCCGCACTTTGTCTTCGACGCGGCGATACGGCGGCGGCTCGGCGGGATTTACTGAGAGTGTGTGTGGCGGATCCTTCATGAAGACATCACCGCCGGGGTCTGTTTCTCATATATCTGACAGCGTAGGAAGTGTTTGTCTCCCACAATGAATCCGTACGAGCCTTTTTTCTGATCTTGTGCATCTATAATAGGACAACAGGGGTTGTTCTTGATTGCCGTGGCAACAGTGATTCATGTCAATTGTCTGATATTGACACTGATGTGGTTGTTACAGGGTTAGGCACAAAAGCTGCTTGATAAAGGTTGGAAAAAGTGGAGCTTTTCACAGGTTCACTTGGGAAAAATGAAGCATGAAGCATTACTTAGACATGGTAAAATGTTTTGAATGTTTTTATTATCTTATTATCTTTTTTAGCATTTCAGAAAAAGAAACAAACAAAAACGTATATCATTACAATTGAATAATAAAGTTTACCTACTCTATATAGTGAGTTCTTTTTTTATTTGGTAAAAATTTCACAAAATTCTGAATAAAAGACAGCCTTTGTTGTGAGTCAATGATGCTGTCAAATTTCCATGAGCAAAAGGGCCTCATAAATTGCAGGTCCTTCAAAATAAAAGCCCCCTTTTCACACCTAGCTGTAAAAACACAGCATTTTAGAGAAATGATGATAAAGGCTGAACAGCTTGAAAATAGGGCCAGGATGCACCCAGAGAGCATCAACTGATTGATATTTAGTATATTTTTGACCATCAGACGGTAGCAGTACAGGTTCTTCACATCATTAGCAAAATAAACAAACATGAAAATAAGATACAAACATAATACATGTTGTTTCAACCAATAACACTGAAGCTATAAAGTGTATCTATTAAAATGAACAAATCAAGGCAATCAATTTATTACAATAATGGACAAGAAAAGAAAGAAAAGGAAAAACTAGGTGTTTTTCATGAAATACAAAAAGTACCAAAATTAAATAAAGAACTTCTGCATAGAATGTTGGTAACTTAATAGTTACAGTTTACAGTTACAGTATAATCACTGGTGATTAACTATATCAATGCATCTATCATGACCATAGTCACATAACTAATATAATACTATGCTTTGCAGCACACAGCAGAGCCTGCAGAGACCTTTGGAGGGGCAGGTGCCCAATGTTAAAATGAGGAAACATGGAACAAGAGTTTAAAACAAACCCTACAATATAACTGGCTGAACTGTAGAACCCATATTTATTAAAAATGTCAAATGGCATCACAACGGCAACATATCATTGACCACATCTGATACTTTTGGTAGGTGCAGTGCAAAGCAGACTATGTTTTACCTGATGGGTGCATTGAACAGCTGAGTGGATTCTGCACATAAAACACACACACACACGCATGCACACATGCAGTTGCCTTGCAGCAATGTATACATTAGCATATACCTACTCCCTCCTCCTCCCTGCAAAAACCTACCTACCTAAGATACCACAGTGACGAAAGCTAGAAACATCTCAAACGTCATGCATGACTTTTTTAGCTCCTCAGCTGGCAAAAGTGGGATCGTTGTGACATACCTAAAACTGGAATTTACTACTATTTATAATTCAGTTACAGATATCCCTAATTTACATTTGGGATATCTGTGAATGGAAGTGAAATCTGTAATCCAGACATGCTATAATAAAAGGTAATGTTGAATGCTGCTATAGTTCATGTAAGAATATGAATAAATATAATACCATAATATAGTATAATATAGTATCACACAATTACAAAACTATTTATTACCTTTCCTTTAACACATTCTCAACAATATATATATATATATATATATATATATATATATATATATATATATATATATATATATATATATATATATATATATATATATATATATATATATATATATATATATTTCACCATTATAACCTGGATTTCCTTGCAGTATCAACCAATCAGAGGCCACTAGGAAGAGCTGAACATATTAGACACGTCCATGTGAGAAGAGAAAAGTACGACTTTCAACACAGAGACAAAGATTGTAGGAAGAGCACGTCTCTGTTATTTTTATTATTTAAGTGAATAACAATTGAAATTTAGACACACTGAGATGCATGTTTAGAATTTTAATTTTTTTTGCATGTGAAGCAGCTCACAGCAACAAGAAAAACACAAATAAAACACAAGGATTGTAATAAAAAAGGCGTTAAACAGTGTGATGGCCATCAGAAGGAAATATTTCCTCAGGCGGTTCCTGCTGCTGTGAAATGTGACGAGTCTGTTGCTGAAGGTGCTGTTTTTTGTGCAGCGAGTGTTTTGTGTAGTGATGAGCGTTGTCCATGATTGATAAAAGTCTGGACAGGTGGATGTAATGAAAATATTGGTTGAAATTGCTCCGGGCAAGATGACAAAGTTATTTTTATTTATTTCTTTTGACAGGAAGAAAATGGGATTGAATTTTTATATAAAAATACAGAGAAACTGCTTTTTTTTGTTGTAATCTTTTTTGGCAAATATAGTTAAAGTGAACGGTGTGAGCAGAGATGTGATTTAAGAGAATTAAAGAGACATTTTTTCATTTCAGGTGGGTTTCAAAAGAAAAAAAAAGAAAAAGCACCACCTACCGCAGCCTGGTGTGGAAACACTCACCTCGGAGGCTGCGGCTCATCTGTCGGCGTGTCTCTGTGACATCACTGCTGTACCTTCTCCACCTCTGTTCGCGGGTCTGTGCTCCTCGCTGATAGACCCGAGAATGACGTTGAATAATTATCAGCTGAAAGTTTCACCTCCGTCTGCCCTCATGTCTCCATGTGATTGCCCTTTCTTTCTCTCGCTCTTTATTTCTTTCCCCGGTGAGTCTGTTAAATCACATTTTGGGATCATATATCATCAAACCGGAGGAGCAGAGGGTCGTGGAGGAGGAGGGTCGTCTGACACATACAGATTCACTGCATTGTGGGTCTGAACCTGTGTGTTTCATCTCTAATCAGCACACACGACAAATACAGCAACGTACACTATTAAACTCTTTACATTTAAACAGTGTAATCTACAGTGCATTATATTTTTAAAACCATGATACAGGATTTTTATGTGAGCACTTTTCTTCCATTATGGGCAATATGGACTGATAATACATGCACTTTACTTCCCATGAGGAATGAACTTTACTGCATAAATGTGTAGATTGTGAGCTGAAGTGAATAAAGGAAACTACTTGTTTAATATCTTTTATGCTTGTGAGCCCGGTGCTTGAGTGCATCTGAATTTCCCTGGATGTTGTACGATGACAATAAGGAATCTTGTATAGTGGAAAAAAACGGCAGCAAGCACAGAAATGCTGCGACACCGAAAACATAAAAACAAATGCAAAACAACAAAAAAAGCTGCATTAGAAAAATGCTGCAATCACAGAGAACGAAGCAGAAGCAGAGACTTAGGAACCTACAAAAAAATGCAAAAGTAAAATGCTGCAAAATCAAAAAAAACACAAAGATGAGAATTAAAAAAGGAGATTAAAATGGTACATTTTATTTGATGTACTTTTTAAACACTCTGGCATCATCTTTTACAGTATTATAGAAGAGCAGCATAGTTACGTAGCTAATGTTGGCATGTTTTAATTTAATTTAACCATATGAACCCATAGATTGGACACTTAATGGTGGGTGGCAAGAGAGATAAGGAGATTGAAAAGAAAAAAGGGAGCACATGTTAAGAAAAGTGAGTGAATTTGCAGCATTTCCCTATTGCAGCTGTTTAGGGTGTTTTCTGTGTTTTTCTCCTTTGTTTCTGTGATTGCAACATTTTTCTCCTGCAGCAGCCTCTTTTTCTTGCATTTGTTTTATGTTAGTGTGTTTTTGTTTTTGCATTGTTTCTGTTTGCAGAAAGGGTGACACGGTGGTGCAGGGGTTAGCGCTGTTGCCTCACAGCAAGAAGGTCACAGGTTCAAGACCTCCTTGGTCCTGGGTCTGGGATCTTTCTGTGTGGAGTTTGCATGTTCTCCCCGTGTCTGCGTGGGTTTTCACCAGGTACTCCGGCTTCCTCCCACAGTGCAAAAACCTACTGATGTTACTTGGTGACTCTAAATTGCCTGTGAGAGTGAATGGTGTGTGTGCCCCATGATTGGCTGGCGACCATCTGGGGTGTATCCCTGCCTCTCACCTGTAATGTGCTGGGATTGACTCCAGCAGACCCCTGTGACCCTAATGAGGAATAAGTGGGTATAGAAGATGAATGACTGTTTGCAGCATGTGTCCCTGTCCGCCTCCTTAATCTTGCATCTTCTATGTGTTGTATAATCTAAAGGCCGTAGAGTGTTCTTTGCAGACAACATCACATATCAGACAACAATCCTCTTGAGAATTGTCATCTGAAACCAACAACTGTTGTTGTTGGTCTGGTCCTTCTTCTCATGTACAATATCTATTAATAATGCTGTAGTGTTCATGTCAGGCCAGTAGTTAATGGAAACACCACTGAATTTCACCATATGCATGCACACTTTCATCTGCCTTGTCCAGAAATGTCTTATGGTTGCTGTATAGAATTAAGAATTAATCTGTAAAGTCAACTCACTCACTTATTCTGTCCCAGTGGCACCTGAAAGCTGCAATGGATCCTGTCACCTCATCCTCTACATACACCATGAAGCACTATATTTCTGTTATTCTATTATTTATACACAGGACAATGTTAAAACTGTCATGTGATGCAACCCTAAAAACTTGGGACCAGAAAGTTTAACTCTCTTAAAAAGATTTTTAAAAAAATGAAAACAGATGCTACCAACTAGTTTTATATTCTAGGTGGATTCTATATTTGAAACTCATTATTCTTTTTAAGTTACACCATTTGACATTTTGTGTCAAAAAATCCAAAAATTGCGTAAAATTGTGATTTTTGTAAAAAAGAATGATACAAATGGACTTTTAAATGACAAGAAACCAACATTAACACAAAATGTACATTTTGAGAGACCTGATGAAGGCTTTCAAAACTGTATTTTTAAAAGTTTTGGACTTTTTCAATTTTCCAACCACCATTAATTACTGACCTGTTTATATTGCACTCATACCCATGTCTTTTCCTGTTCTTATGTATTTGTTCTATCCTGTGCACACATCATCTATTGCATGCCTGTCCATCCTGAAGGACAGTTTTCCTAATAAAGTTAGTGGTGATTTCTTTAAGACTACAAGGAAAGCTGAACTTCCCCTGCCCTGTCAAAAAATAAATGGCCAAATATGTGCAGCTGTGTTAACATTTCATTGACTATAAATCTGTTAGAACATGTTCATCTTGAAGACGAGTTCTTTCAGAATCAGCTACTTATCATAAATAAATAAATGACATGTCCGTACATTCCCATACCGCTTCCTGGTCTCTGGTCAATGCATTTCCCCATAGACGCTGAGCGTCTGAGAGTGAATGGGGCTTTTTTTTCATCGCCTCCAAACTCAGCGCCCATTGGATAAATGCTGAAAATTAGAGCCCGCCCGGACGCTGAGCGTCTCTGGGAGTCAATGGAGTGTGGGCGGGGCCTGGACGCTGAGCATCCGCATGGTGATTGGATGAAAGTCAGAAGTAGTTTTGCCTGCACGCTCTCACCTGCAATGCATATTTATAAAAAAAAAAACACTCGCATAGTATAAAATCCGGGATATTTTACCCGACTCGCGGGCATCACAGAGCCACTGTCAAGAACTTCCATCCCATTGTGGATTTTCCATGTGAAGTCAAATAACAAACAGAGACTATTTGTTGCCTTTCCAGAGTGAAATAATTCACTCTCACACTGTAAATAAATCACACTCACGTATTTCATTGTTCTATAAATATTAAAGTTTCCTTGTTCTTATTGTTATTGTTGTTGTTCTAGTTTTCATTACCTTTTGTTCAATAGTGCAATCATACTCGGCTAGTGACCAGCTAGCATCATGATGCTAACAATGCTAACATTGGGCCAAGTCTCCCAGAAGTTCCAGTAAACATCTTGATAAACGACAAACATCTCCCTGAAATGACTTTTTGGAACTTGGGATGTCTGTTAATAACACGTTTCCCTGTTTGAATGATCACAAATCGCCACTGGTGTGTGTGTATGTGAAGATCTAGGGACAGGAAATGTTGTGTTGCTGTTGTAAAAACTGTTAAGACCATTTAGGTGAATCTGTAAATCTGTGATTTGGGGCTGTACAAATAAAACTGACTTGACCGCAGCTCAACACCTCTGTTTTCAACATGTATCTTGTTTGTTTGGTCTCAGAGCTGCATGTTGAGTTGTATGAACAGTTTATTCATCTGTGCAGGCCTCAGTTTGCCAGAAACAGGTCACGGTGCTGCCAAAATCCCCAACTTCCCTGTGCCAGCACACCTTCATGCTGCAGCCAGCTGTTGGTTGTCTGTTGTGACCCTAAAACTAATCTAATCATCGTCGCTTATCTGTTTGTGCATCAGTGACACTAACAGCATGTAAAATGTTAATCTGTGAGCTTGGTCGGTTTATTTTTGGAGTCGATCTTTAAGCTAAATATGACTCCAGCTCTGCACTCGACACACATGATTGATACTAATCCTGTCATTTCTCAAAATGTTGGACTGTTCCTTTAACCAAGACGTTTTAGACCTGCTGGAGAACTTCCACATTTCATATCCATGGAGCACATGAACAATCCAAACGTACCTTTTGAAACCCCAAACATGGCCCAATATAGTTGAGAAGCAGTTCGTTTTAAGGACATAATTAAGCAAAAGTGGAGCGTTGTTACTGTGCCTGCACCTGTGTTTTATGTGAAGTTGTGATATCATGATGAGATAAATGTTTTCATTTTTGTAACAACCAAAAATCATCTCATCTCTCATCTTGTTTTACATCTATTATTATTACCATTATTAATTAAATGATGTAATCATTGATTTCATTTTTTTATATCTTCAACACTATATGAAGTAGGAGTGTTTTTTTTTTTAACCAAAGCAGAGTTGAAAACATGCCATGGAAATTGACTTATTAAGTTTATGAGAAATATATGTTACATTTTGGGTGGTTGAGAAAATGTAATGCCAAAAAACTGGTAATATGTCATAAAATCATTTGCTATGACTCTGATATGACTGCTGAAGCATCATATTAGCTTCAGATAAACTTAAATATATAAATCACTTGCATTCTAAATGCATCATGAAGGGATCTTTTAACAGTCAGGAATGATTACAGTGAAGAAAACCTATTTCATTGTTCGTTTGGGCTCTTGACTTGTTTTTAAGACAGACTTGAACAGCTGTGAACTTCTCAGGACAGATCAGACATCTTCACTGCAGTTTCATATCTGAGTGAAGACAGATTACAGATTAGACTCATTTGAATCACGTTTCATATTGTTAAAACTCTAAATCTGAATGATTTACTGAGTTTCTAATTGATGGGAGGAACTAAGACACAAGAAATGGGAGAAAGTGAGAAAAATATATTCAATATAATCACTGAAACCTGCCGGTGGGTAAAAAAAATATCAAGAATACACCAGTTATCATAGCCATAGCCATAGGAGTTATCATAGACTGTAAACATAGAAATAATCAGTCTTCACGTGTCCATCAAGACAAATCTGAAAATATGATCTTAGAATGGTGACATTTCATCAGAATCACTTCATTCTATGTGTCTCATTTAAAGGTTTCTCAAAAATTAACTGTTTAAATGATCTAGATTCACTGATTTATTGTCCTGTGACTATAAAAATCAGTGAATTTCTGACTGAAGTGCAGCCTGCAGCAGAGAGAAGAGGAAACACACACAGACAATTTGTAGGTCTGTAAACCAGTAAATAATTCAAGATGTATAGCTCTTATTTGGTAAAATGTTGCATCTAGATTCTACCTCTTTTTTTGAAAAGTAAATTCACCAAAGAGATTCAATATTTTTATGATTTACATCTGTGTTATAGTGCACAAAAGACCCTATTGAAATATTTATTCCTACTAGGTGTGATGTTTCCATAAAGGAGCTCACAGTGAGTAAAAATGTGATCGGAGCAAAAAAAAAGCCCAGAAAACTGCTCGGGGCTCAGAGGGTTAAGAGACATTACATCAGTTCTAAGTGGCTTGTTCTAAGTGGGCGTTTCATTTTGTGAAAACCTGTAAAAGAAAAGGGCCGCACCTGACTTTTAAAGTGTCTCCGATGTGTCTAGAGACTCAGTGGGAACATTGAGAATGAGTGTGACCACAGTCTCGGCGGCTGAATCAGGTGGAACATTTACACAGCAAATTGTCCTTATTCCCCCTGTGCTCTGAAAAAAAAGCTTATGAGCTAAAACATCTAGTCCAATTACCGCTGTGATGCCCTGTATTCTGCCGCTTTCACGCCGCGCCCGTGAATTTCACCCAATAACCGTGACTCAATCCCCTTCCTCTAATTTAATACTAAAACGAGCTTTTGACCTGCGTTCTTACGGCGCTCATTATTCTGAATGGCTCCATTTATCTTGTCACGGGGGCCGTTAGCTGCGGGGGAAAAGAGACTAAATGGCACCAAGCAAAATGCCACTAAGCATTTCTGGACTAGATGTGTATTGATTAGTTTTGTAATTAGCGGAGCAGCGATATGATGCCGCTCGACAGGACAGCGACGTGTGGACTTTTGTGTAGCTATACGCCCTCTTGGTATATCACCATTACAGCTGAGAGCTTTTATGTACGAGTCACTTCTGATCAGAATCAATACTAATGACCTGCACATAAGCACCTGTATCTTTTGGTGGGGTTTTCATTTCCCTCACATCGTGCTTGATGAGGTAAAAGACTCAAATGTCACCGCCGCTCCTTAAGTGCCAGGTCCTGCAGTGAGGAGTCATTCCACCGAGAAACATTAGTCTGAGCATTACAGGGATTTAGCAATGGGGAAGCAGCTTTGCACAAATTAACCGGAGATGCAAAATAAAATTTTTACTACTGCCATCTGGAAGTAAATTTTCATACATACAAACACACGCAGCCAAAAGACATAAAAATATTAAATGTGTACCGCGGCTCTGAGCTTTAAAGCACTCGATAGGATGGGAAAAAAAACACTATATAAGTGCAGTCCATTTAGCATTATTAAAAGATTACACTGTAAAAGTGAATTATAGAAAAGAAGCGCCTTCATGTCTGAATGTTTTAGAGAGTTTTCTGTTTTATAGACTCTGTGGGCTCAGAGAAACTTATAATAAGCCAAAAGAAACATGTGACTCATTTCACTGCATGAACAAACTGTTTTCATTCATTTACACTTTTTCCTGGATGTCATTTGAAGTCGTGATATCACTAACAATACATATCTGTGGTTTTAAACACTAAAACGCTCATTAGGGTTTCACATCTCTTCTTTCCAGCTTCTCTCTGCAGCTGTAGAAACATCACATCTTTTTTCATTCACAGTTTCTGAATACAGGCTGGGTGTTTTTCTCTGTGTGATTGAGGGTTTTGAGTAGATTGGTAGCAAAACCCTGGATTAAATCATTAAGGAAGGACTTAGTATCTTTAAGCTGTGGCTTTAACCATCCATGTTGTTGCTGTTTGTTGACGGGGAAGTTGTGTGTAGAAGTTCTTTCACACACACTGCAGCACAAACACACACACATGCAGAAAAGCGTGGTAGAACTTCACAAGAATTGATGCCCACAACCCTCGCTGTCACTAGTGCAACAAGTTGTTTGCACAGAAAGTAAGAATATAAGCAATTTGCTGGAGCAGCTTGTGAAGGTTCACCACACACAGGAGGAGAGGCACGATTTTCAACAGCCTCATTCTGCTGTTACCTCATCTATGTTTTATAAGCTTTAGGTAATGGTCTGTCAGCAGGAGTAAGGGAGGAAGTTAAAGAAGAAGGAAGAGGGAAGAATAAAGGATATAATGAGGGAGAAAGGATGGAAGGATAGATGAAAGGTGGAAGGATAGAAGTAAAGAAAGAAGGCAAGTAGGATAAAAGTAGAAAGGACAGAAGAGGGAAAATGAAGGATATAATGAGGGATGAAGGATGGAAGGAAAGAAGAAAGAAGAGGGATGGGTAGAAGTAAAGAGGGAACAAGAGAAGGAAGGAGATAGGAAGTAAAGAAGGAAGGAGGAAGGAAAGAAGAAAATAGGGAGGAAGGATGGAAATAAAAAAGGAAGCAAGGAAGGATAGAAGTAAAAAAGGACAGAAGAGGGAATAATGAAAAATATAAAGAGGAAGGATGGATGGAAATAAGGAAGGAGGGAAGGAAGTAGATACAAAGGATAGAAGTAAAGAAGGAACCAGGGAAGGAAGGAGATAGGATAGAAGCAAAGAAGGAAGGAAAGACGAAGAATGAAAGATACAATGAGGAAGGATGGAAGGCAAGAAGGAAAGAGGGAGAAGAATAGAAATAAAGAAGCAAGGAGGAAAGGAAGAATGCAAGGCTATATTGAGGGAGAAAGGATGGAAGGAAATAAGGAAGGAGGGAGGGAAGAAAAAACTACTTTTTCCCCCCAGGGTCTCAGGAGGATATAATGAATTGTATTAATTTGTAGTCATATAAGACAGTTTGTCTCATACAATACATAATAATTCAATAATGATTATTCACCAATGAAAACTAAATCACTCTTTTACTCTAGGGAGATGAGCCTCAAATATCCCTTATATACCCCAGTGCCAATTCATACATGGATGTAGAAAAGGCCAAAAAGATCAGTGAGCTGGAACTAAAGACAGATATCATATCATGTCAGGGATATTCAGGAATGAAGATGACAAGATATACTTTTTTACTTTCACAATCTCAGTTACACACAGTAGGAAGTACAGTAAACATAATAATGGCCACAAAGGAAGATCATAATTAACAATGTGGGGAAGGTGATGTCATTTTCTCCCAACATTTCCTGTAAAACTGCAAACATTCCCATTGAAGGATGGCATAGTGTTATCTTTGTTACATCCAAAATGATGATTGGAGCGAGTTGTGTAGCTCACAATGAGTATTTCAGGTTCTCGTTAACCATCTATATTATACAAATGTGCAGTTTTACTGTAAAAAAACTACCCCGTCTGGAGGCGTCCAATGGCAAAGTTACAAATTGGATTATTTTTATTGTTTATATCCTAATTAAGACATAGTTTAATAACATTTAATGCACTGGTGTGTGATGGGATTTAATTGTGTAGCTTCCAATGAATATTTCAGGTTCTCCTTAACCATTTATATTGTAAAAGTCCAAAACCTTGTATTGATATTTCAAAAGTGTGACTGTAAGCAGGTACATTTCCACTCAGCCTTTATAATTCCTTCTCTCTGTGGGATTCTTATAGGTTTATTAGTGTAAGTGACACGTTTCCCATTCCCTAGCTTTGGTTCACATAAAATAGTTTGGATTTGTGCAGGCTAGATTTTTGATGGATGGATGTTGCCTTCCGCTCGTTCTGCCATCTGCCAGCGAGCAAACTTCAGCTCTGAGCAGAACACTGACCTCTTCCTGTTTTGAGACACAAAGTAGTCGATTTCCTGCCAAACTGGACGTGATGGCACATGTTGCCAAAGTAGAAGCTGCCAGTCGTTAATTAAGCGAACGGCATTCTCCACATTACTCTCAGCCCGGCCGTTGTTTGTTTACAGTCCAATCGGGAAAGACTAGTTTTCAGTTTCAAAGCTTTATCGATCTGTTGGGTTAAACACCTGACTCCTTGTTTGTTGTGTCAGTGGGGAACATGGTGTCAGGACGACTGAATCAACAGCATGACAACAAATAGCTTCAGCTGACTGGCTAAAAGAAAAAAGAATTTGCAATTTTAATTTGCTGGAAGACGTTAATAAGAATCGTGACTTAATGAAAAATGGCAAAGTAAGTGATTGGCACTTGTGAATGAAAACAATACTTTTATTATTGTATAATAATTATTCTGACACCTGGGTGTTGTATTTAATTGTGTAAATGAAGGGTTGTGAATCACATTGTGAAATCTGACTTCAGGGGACAGTTAAAGTTAAAGTTTCTGAGTAGAATGAAACATAATACAATGACTGCTGCAGAGCAAGGTTATAATAGTTTGTGCATTTTTTTATTATTATTGTTTAAAATCTTTTTTAGTTTAATTTTAATTTGTTTCGTTAGAGGGTTTTTTACTTTTAGTTTGATTTTGTGTTTTGAAAAGGCCTAGTTCTAGTTAGGTTTAGTTTATTTTTTATTGTTTTATTTCTTTTTGTAATATGGAATATTTGTCTGGTGAGATTCAAAAAGGTCATAAAATATTTTGTGTAATAAAAACTTAACAAAACCTCAAATCATTTCAAGCAAAAGACGATTATTCAAACAGTCGACTAAAGATGCACCTTCATAGAGCTCAATCTGTAAAAGACCAAAACTAAGGTCATTTTCTAAAGAATTTTAATATAAGACATAAGAAAAAATATAATAATGATAATAATGAAAATATAATACTTTATTATATTAATATTAAATAATATTTTTCATTAATGATAATCATTTTCTGCAGTCATTTGACCTGAAAGTAACATTGACGACACGAGCCAGATGTTGGTGGTGTTTCATCCAGTGTAAAAGGTTCCAGCTACAAAAGTCAATACAATAAAAAGTGGGGGTCTTTTATTTCCTCTATAATACCTCTTTACCTTTTCCTATTTTGTTCAAGTGTTGGGATTACCTGCTGAGACGCTTTCAGAGAACATTACATTTCTGTGCGTTGACAGGCCTTAATAGTATGAAAACATCATGAATTCTTTTTAAATGGACCCCCAGTAGCACTTCGACTATTAAAATGTCCCGGGAACTTATTATATTTTATCCATTATTGACAAATCCAACCAGCTATTTACCTTCGAGGGCTTCATCAATACACCACAAATTCAATTAAAGAAAAACTGCAGCTGATCGGAAACCTGTCCAGGTCTGAAGTGGAGTTGGAGATATAAGAAACAAGGGAAACAGCGGCGTGATGAGCCGCGTGTTTGTACCTACTGAAAGTAACGTCGCCTCCAAATGCAGCTCCCTGGAAGCTGCCTAGGGGGAATGTTGGCCTTTGGGGAGGATCAATTTCCCAGATGATTGGTGCTGTTTGTGGATCAGGTTTCTGAGAAGATAAATTATTTCATGGTCTGCTGGAGAGATTTCGGGGAGGGGGTGAGGAAGGTGTGTTTTTACTCAAACACTCATATCACAGCCTCACATGGGAAGACTGTCACTGCAGCTGATTCCATGCTGTTTTATAACCCATTACTCCACATGTCTCCTGCTGGGATAATTTCTACTATATTACTGATTTTGCTTTCATGATTTGTTCTCTATATTTACTGCTTACATCTTGTGTACATCTTTTACCCTCAGGGACCATGAGTTCGTTGACAGCACTTTTGCTGTCTATTTTTTGCCTGTGTGCTGTTAAGTCAATGGGAGGACGCTGCAGACAGTTGATGGCTGAATTACAGATGTTTTCTGATACAGTAAGCCTCATCGATCATGAATGAGTCACCAGTCTGGACAGGTTTCTAGTTGAATGTGGGATACACACACCATTCACTCACTCACTCACTGTTTCTGAAAGCTTTTGTTTCTCTGCACGGTTTCGGCCTTTCATGCACATGTAACTGTAGTTGGAGGCTCCTGAAACCATATTCAGCTGAATGCACTGATTACATACTTCTATACAAGTGTTTGAACAACTTGTCCTAAATGATGCAATTTGTGTTTTTCGAGTTTTGTACAAATTTGAATTACAATATCTGAATAATGGAATTGTGCGTTGAGTTTAACCAATTGAAGTCATGTTCATGAGTTTTAGGTTTTCAGAATTATGTGCATAGCTTCATTTTCTGTGCGACTATTTTATGAATGTAAACATACAGTCATCAGATATCCTGCCGTCATGTGAAAATGTCCTCATGGATTTCTGTGTGTGTGTTTCAGGATTACAACCCTCATTCCCCTTCACCCTCATCTGCCCCCCCCCTCTTTTGTGTCTTTTATGTTGTATATAATATTAACTTAGTTCTGTTAAAATAAAATTCATTAATTACTCATTTCTTACTCCTTTTTTCTTGAACAAGTAATTTGTTGACATAGACCTAGACAATATTACACATTTTTCCCAATGAAATTCCGAAACTTATTATTGTATTTCACCTAATTTTTCTCACACTTTATGCCTTTTTGTTCTTTTGGGGCTTTTAATTTAATTTTAACTAACTTTTACTTAGTTAAAATTAACTAATTAAAAGTTAGTTAACTTTTAACTAACTTTGCAACAGATTATCTCTGTTGCAATGGAATTTTACCTGCATTCTATGAATATTCCATGTTTATCATGAACCTCCTATTAATCTATTCATATATGGGATTTATAGGATCATTAACAGTAGTTAACAGAGGCATTTGTAGAGCTTCACTCATACTACATGGACTGCAAGTCATTGTATGTGTCGTGTTCTCTGCTGTATTGACTTTAACATCTCTTTTTTTTAACTGGCAATAATCAATTTCCCTACATTACCAATAGATCATGTGACTAATTGTATGTAAAAGGTAATTATCACCTGATGCTGTGCCTCTATGTAGCTTTAGACTCTTTTCAGCTCATTGGTGCCAACCAGGTGTACACTACCTGCATAGCACACAGCTGCAGACAGAAAAAGTTAGCAACCAGCTTGGAGACTGCACATTTCTAAGAGAAAGTCTGTGTTACATCACTGCAGCTATTAATCGATTGATTGATTAGTTGTCAACTATAACATTAATCGCCAACTATTTTATTTATTAAATTTATTTATTCATTAAATTTTATTCACTAAATTTTCTTTAGTCTTCTATAATAGTAACCTAATGATCTTTAGGTTGTGGACTGTTGGTCTTGACAAAAAAAAACAAAAAAACATTAGGTTTAATCTTCAGCTTGCAGCAGTGATTGATATTTTACACCATTTTATGAACTGATTGATTAATCACTTCAACAATTTATAGATTATCAGAATAGTTTGAAAGTTGATTTGAAAGATGTACACATCCGATGATGGCTGGATCAACCGAGAACCTCTGACCGTGGCACATCACAGTCATGGACTCTCACACAGAGGTGGTCCTGGCTAGTTTTTCACCCTGTGCCCCTGAATTTACAATTAAGATACAAAATGTACGTTTGGTCACAACATGCATCAGTTATTCAATTAAAATAAACCCACAAAAATGCACAATTTATCATAATGTTTTAACATCTAATCATACCACACTACAAATTATTCAAAAAGCTATATCACATATAGTTTATAAAATGTCATGTCAATGTATATATGTAGCATTAAAAACACACAGTCAGCACAGCTGAACCTGCACTGGAAATTTACTACATGACATGATGCCTCAAATTCTAATAGTTGCTAAAACAAAACAAAAACAACTAGTAAAAGCCAAATACAGTCGTCTTTTCTTGCAGCGGCTATGTGGCAACGTATTAGCAAGAGGCTAATAATACACAGCGTTTAAGCTCCTGTGTTATTACATGCACAATTAACATCACTCAGAGACCCGCTTACCTGATGTCATGGAAACAAATTTACGTAGGTGATGCAGGCACCGATTTGTGTGTTATTTTTTTTTGACATTTTCACAAAACCAATATGTACATTACGTCGCTATAAATTCTCTATATTAATTTTTATTAATGGGAAACAATTGTAGATCATAAGTCTGTGTTGTGTTGTCTGAAATGATAATAATCAGAGGTCAGCTATCTCCCCCTCCTCTTCCTCCTCCTCCTCCTCACTTTTCCTGAGTGAGACTCAAAGTGCTCTCAGCCTCTGCAGCCGCAGGTTGACCCCCCTCCCCCGCCTTTTCTTCTGACACACACACACACACACACACACACACACACACACACACACACACACACACACACACACACACACACACACACACACAACCTGTATGACTCTCAGCAGTGAGTTGATAATACAGTAGGGGCGCTGCATCAACTTGACGTGGAAATGAGTGATATTATTCTAGAAATCTGGTGATTTTTTAAAGGCGCTCATGCGCCCCCCAAATAAATTGCGGCCTGGGCGGACACCCACGTTGTCCATAGGAAAAACCGTTCCTGGTGTAATCTTCCTCCCTTCCCTTCCGCTCCCTGTCCTGAGAAACCTATATGTGCACTCAATGCACCTTACTTAGCTGAACAATTGAAGTTTGAAAACGCAGTAATTGAAATGTCTGTCTGTGAAGGATGCGTTTCTTAATGAATCATCTGATGCCAGTGTCCCTGGGCCTACTGGGTGTGTTTTATCTTTGACGGAGAAGGTGTATGAGGAATGGTCCAACTGCAAACGCAATATCAAAGCAGCCTGTCTTCTGTCTCTTTGCGTGATAGTAGCTACTGAGCCAAGGCACTTAAATTATTCAAAAATAGCAGGAGGGGTGCTACTTCCAGAACTCCTGCTGTGCCAGCACTGTAAAATCACTTAAAATGGAACAGCACAATAGGAGGCAGCAAAGAAAAGGATAAGAAAAGAAAAAGTATAGCCCCACATGGAGTTATTCTTACCATTACATGGTACCTGCTTGACTTAAATCTACTCTACTGAGAACTTTAAATATAGCTCTGAGCTAAATGCTAAGGCCACTATGGTTACAAAGCTAAAATGCTAATTTAAAGCATGTTGGTAGATAGTCGCTTAGTGTTGAGTAAATCTGAGGCTGATGGGAATTGAATTAGTTTTGCAGGTATGTGTTTACTTCATAAATGAAGTAGTGGACAAGCTGAAATTTTGATTTTCTGGTGTAGGTTGGACAAAAAAGTCAAGGGATCCTCTGTAGGGATTAATTTGTTAGTGACTTATGAATATCAGGTTTCATTAAAATTCTTTCAAAAACACTAAGCTATTTCACTCAAAACCAGCTTCATGACAGAGAAATCATCAGGTTATAAACAAAAATTAGTTAAAAAGTTCAGATTGATCCACCACCAGCTCAAAGTGTGGGAGAAATATATCAAACTGTCACTGTCTAGCAGAATCTTGATTGGTTGTTTGGTTTTATAAAATGAGGTGTATAAAATGGTAAAATATCAATCACTTGAGAAAAAAATGTCCAAACTCTCTGGTTTCAGCTTCTCAAATCTGATTATTTTATAGTTTCTTTAGTCTTCTATAATAGTAAACTGATGATCTTTGGGTTGTGGACTGTTGGTCTGCTTTGAGAAACAGGGATTTTAGACAGACAGACATTTTACACCATTTTATGAACCAAATAACGAATCAATTAATCGTTTCAATAATAAATTGATTAATCAACTATCAAAATAGTTGTTAGTTGCCGGCCTTGTATCAGACACAATGTCAACTTTGATGGCACAGTTTTCAAATACACTAACGTTCAAAAGTTTAGGGTCACCCAGAAACTTTTGTGTTTTCCATAAAAAGTCACACTTTTATTTACCACCTGAGTTGTAAAATGAATAGAAAATATCGTCAAGACATTGACAAGGTTAGAAATAATTATTTGTATTTGAAATAATAATTCTTTCCTTCAAACTTTCTTTTGTCAAAGGAAGGTCATTTTTTAGCTTCTCTAACCCGCTAAACTGTTTTCATCTGTGCTAACATGATAGCATCAAGGGTTTTCTAATCATCCATTAACCTTCTGATGCAATGAGCAAACACATTGTACCATTAGAACACTGGAGTGATAGTTGCTGGAAATGGGCCTCTATACACCTATGTAGATATTGATGCACCAAAAAACAGACATTTGCAGCTAAAATAGTCATTTACCACATTAGCAATGTATAGAGTCTATTTCTGATTAGTTTAAAGTTATCTTCATTGAAAAAATAAAATAAGGAAATTTGTGTAAGTTACCCCAAACTTTTGAACGGTGTACACATTTTAATAACAGAATATTTTTTTAATTTCCTGACAAGTATCAGCTATCAGCAACACTGATATAGATATAGTAAAATATATAGAAGGATGGTGAGTTAAAGCCATGTGAACTGCTTATAACACTTGAGGCTGATTCCTATCGGGTAGTGTGAGTGAAGTCACAGCTTCTATCGCTCTGAACCTTTTGGATGTAACCTATGAACATTTCACAGATAAACGAGAATGTCAGAAATCCCCTAATGCAATTTCCACCCACATCTCCCCCTGCCTCTCCCGAGGAGACAGCGTTAACAGTAACAAAGGCTTCAGCTCGATATTGTTTTGGCACAGGCTGTGCGAACCTCGAGGAGGCACATCATCGCGCCATAAAAACTTTATCTCCTTTAATCCTGCGTCTCCATTAAAGTCAGAAGCAGATCCCCCGCACGCTAATGAACTTACAAACCGGGGACATGCCTACTGTTCTGCTGTCGGCTTTCCTCGGAGCGTGCAGAGTTGCCATTATCGACCGCCGCGGGTCGTCCAGCCAATGGGAGGAGAGTAAGGTCTGGAGGAGGGAGGTCTGTCACTTCCTTTCACATTAGCCGCTCCGCTACCAGCTGACTGGACGCGTCCACACACACATTCCTGCAGGTGTGCACCACAACCATTTCAACTCAGCACTTCTCTCTCTGCTGATATGCTAATTCCGTGCAGTTTTCTGCCGCCGCTCCCTCCGCCGCCCGACCTGCTCCTTATATGATAAGCTCTTTTGGTTTTGTTGCTTTAATTACCTTTTTATGTTGAAGCATGGGTTCGTTAAAGCGGGGATTAGTTTCCCTCGTTTCCGCTCGGATTCTTTGAGAGTGTCCTCAAAGAACGGAGCATTTTCACCAAATGTGCCTGGATAAACATTTGCTGTAATTGTTAAATTCATTTACAGTGTGCAAAATGGCTTTCCAGAAGGGGTTTATAGTAATAATAATAATAATAATGATTATTATTATATTTACTTCCTTTAAGTTTCTTTTAAAATCTTTACTTAACAAGCTATAATTAGGTTATTAGGGTTTTCCACACAATTATGTTACACAAATCGCCAGGGCTTAAAAAGTGCTTTAACCCACTTTATCATGTAAATTTCTCACTATATTTTAGTTTTACAAAGATAAGATTAAAAGACAATTCATAGCTTGTTATATCATCCAAATGATGGATATCGCCTGACTTACAAAAACTGTCTAGAAGAATACAGAAACCTTAAGAGGCTACACATTCATGTTTTAATTTACTCCTTTCCCCATGATAACAATTTAATATAATTTTTTTAAATATAATTTTTTATTTTAATCTCAAATTCATTCATTCACTCATTCATTCATCTTCTATACCCGCTTGTTCCTCATTAGGGTCACATGGTCTGCTCGATCCAATCCCAGCACATTACAGGTGAGAGGCAGGAATACACCACAGATGGTCAGCAGCCAATCGTGGGGCACACACACACTCACAACTACAGGCAATTTAGAGTCCACAGCTAACCAGAGCATGTTTTTGGACTGTGGGAAGAAGCTGGAGTATCTGGTGAAAACCCACACAGACACAGGGAGAACATGAAACTCCACACAGAAAGGTCCCAGACCCAGGACCAAGGAGGTCTGGAACCTGCGACCTGTGAGGCATCAGCACTAACCAGATCTCTAAATTAATCTCAATTGGTCCGGACCAGTAAAAATGAACATAAATAACACCAGCTTCAAATTTCATCCTTTTATTTAAAGAAATACATTATAAATACTCATACTGTTATCCTTCAGTTTATAGAAGAGATGACATAAGAAAAAAATTGCAATTTCAACAATATGATGTCTCAGTTATTGAATATTCAGTTAATTAACTGTTCAATTCAAAACACTTAACAATATTTAGTTTAGTTTTTTTTTTTTTTGCCTTACAAACTATTTACAAATCAAAACTGGGAATATTTTATCGCTTGATCTCCTGTAACATTTTCACTGACTTCACATTTCTGTGAAGAAACAGGAACCGGTCCATTTTTTTAAAATCACACTTTGTACACCCGGGGGTAAATCTGTCCAGTGGGCCAGATTTACCCCCGGGCCAGTTTGACACCCCTCTGTTAGAGCTTCCCTATTGGTAATGTAACACACAGGTAAGAACAGGGCTTTTCCCATGAGGGAGGTCTGCAGGTGGACGATTCTTGTTTTAGCAGATAGCTGACATCATAATTGTTTTAATAAGGAGCCATATTAAAGAAGCTCTCTACACTTCTTTCTGCTCATCCTGCTGGTTCTGATGATAGTGATGAATTAAACTGAATACCTTGGGGAATAGCTACTCACTATATGAACAACTACAGTTTTAAATAAAGCATGTGGTGAGAGGCGTCCGTTTGGTGTTGAGTGGATGATGTTGATCATGTCCTTGACCTTGGGATCTGTGGATCTATTAAAATGGTGATTAGCTGTGGTGTTGTTCTGCTGACACTACCCGAGCTGTGTGCTGTTTTCTCTCTCACAGGAGAAGCCTCATAAACTCAATTTAGCTCATCAATATCACCAAAATTATGAATAGTAATAAAACAGGGTCTAACATGGAGGGGGGAACATACGCCGTGGTTCTGCTTCCCGTCACCTTCACCTCAGGTTATGATGTGACAGGCGCTTTGTTTCTCTGTTCAGACTGAAGATTGGAGCCGACACGAATGAATATGAACTCAACCAGCATCTAACCTTCTCCTCTTGACTTCTGTGTCAGGGTGGAGGCTGTAGAGATTCTAAATGTTCTTATCTTCTTCTTTATTCAGAATTTCACCAGTGATGGAAACATTGAAACTAGCTTCAAAGTTGACTATACATCCATATTCTCAATTTATTGACACCAAGGGATGCATACATGGAGAGTGTATAACTCTTAAAAGAAAAACTTTCCCCTTATTTCTCTTAGAAATGTGAGCAAATGTAAGGGTACAGTATTTAACTTTTAGCAGCATCTAGTGGGACAGACCTGGCAGATATAGAATGTTGTCTTAATTAGTAGATAATTCAATCAAAGTAAGAATTGTTGTGTTTTTATTACCTTAGATTAAGCTGTTTTGATCTAGTTCATGTTTTCTTCACTCTGGTTTGTGAAGGCGACCACATATTTCAGCTTGTAAATGAAAAATAACATGAAACAAACTACTTACATTAAATAAAAAGAACCATATCTCTGATCTCTGTTCCTTTAGTTTTCAAAAGTCTGATTAACACCCCCTAACATCACTGAGTTAACAGGTTAGTTAGTTAATTTAATTAATTTTCTAGTATTTCCTCCAATGTCACTTTAAGTTATGTGCATCTTTTACAGATTTTGTGCAATAAATGACACCACACCTTAGAGTACATAATTAAACGTTTCATATCTACACTTCCTTGGATTTTATTTGAAGCTTAGATCCTGTGTGAAGTGTGAAGAATTAATTAGCAGCTAAACCAGCTAACGTCTTAGCATGGGGTTTTTGAGAAACGTTACAATACTTTACATTGTCTAGACGATCGGTGCAGGAAGAAACGAGACAACAGAGCTTTGAATTGTAACGAAAGTGCTGGGAAGCAACATGATGTTTTTGAATATCCATCAAAAACATCTCACACATAAAGGATGTACATCATCACACACACATGCACAATCCATATCCGAAAGCTGAGGTTAATTTGATCAACCGTCAGAGCAATACATGATCCACAGATACACAGATGGTCCTTGCTTTTATAGATAGATAGATATGCCCTAAATCCTACACACCGTACCTTTAAATGTGTAATTTTCTTGCTGAGTGGGTTCCCTCGTCTCACTTTAAATGTCATACTGTGTCCTAAGAAATGAATGTAACAAAAGGTTGTCCTGCATCCAAATCTGTGCTGCTCCCTGCCAGCAGCAAACATGAATTGGAAAAGATCATAAAAGTAGATTGACAACATACAGAAAGATGGGAATATTAAACTGCAGCATAAAGCAATAGAGACCATTTGGTGTTTTAAGCAGTTCCCCCATTTATTATTGATGACACATCAGGCGAACACATTGGAGTTTGGGAACTGTAAGCCAAAGGAGGAAGGTGCACATTATTCTTCTTTTCCTTGCAGAATTTATTCATGAAGTGTAATGCAGGCTTCTTGGCAGTGTCAAGCCTATTAGTCAGTGCATAAACACAAGGCTCTTGTTTTGAAATGCTTACCTGCCATCCTGACTGAGAGGTTATCATCTCAAGCTGCTATCGCTGCTTCTGTATGAATAAAACCTGGGAGCATCACAAAAGGCGTTCGGTCCCTGAAAGACCCAGATAGTACAGGAAATAAAACGCATGCATTCGCTGCCTCTGTGATGCTGAAGATGCTCTTGGATACGCAGGAGGGCTGAAGCCATGGCAACGGATGAGCTTTAAAGAAAACAAGACAAATTCACAGAATGACGATTCTCGCCACTGATAACGTTATTCGTAAGGTTCTATTGACAAAAGATACTGTGTTATTATATGACGGAAATTTTTGTGCATTTTAAAACCTGAAAAAAAAATACTTTAAAGTAAAAAAATACACGCAGTGTGTTGTCAATCTTTGGGCTGTGCCATTATGATAAAAATGAAGACATACTTATTTATGCCAATGCCACTGTTCAGTGCAATATCTGAGTACTGAAAAGATTCAAGTCATATATTATATATTATATATATTCATGGAAAGCTTTTCATCAGCTTGCGCACTTTGAGTGGGCGTGTCCTGAATGGCAGGTCACTAAATGACTGGTTGGAAGTTGCAAACAATGCTGCAACACGATCAGAAGGCAATTTTTCAAATGGGATTTTGCTGAAAAAATGTCAGCCCTCTATTGCATAGTGTTGCCATATAGCAACAATTACTTTCAATTCATTTTTCTAAAAAAAGAAACTGTGGCATAAAATCAATGTTTTTTACACTTAGGCGTGAAAAAGTTGTTTTTTTGAGGGAAATACAATTTATGAAGTCACATGACCAGGATATCCTGTTTGCTCATGGACAAATTGACATGTGAGCATCATTGTCTCACAACCAAAGGTTGTCTTTTATTCTGAATTTTGGAAAAAATTTCATCAAATAAAAAATGTTATGCACCTTATCTAGGGTAAGTAAACTTTATTATCATTATTTCTTACATTTAATTTGATTTTCATTTTTGTCTGTTTTTTTTTCTAATATGCTAAAATAGCTTTGTTGCCATATGACAACAATATTCAAATATGGGAAGTGTATAAAACCTAATAGAGTCTCATTGACTTACACAGAATGAAACTATCCTGACACTATTTTTACAACTTTTTCTTACATATTTTTCTGATATATATTTATTTCATATGGCATTTAAGTCGTAAAAACATTCAATACATGTATACTATGCCTAAGTAATATTTCACACAATAGATGGTTAATATAATGTAACAAGTAATAACGTCAATTTCTGAAATGTATGATGTAGAAATGTTCAGAAAAGCACCACAAAGTATGCATTACTAGTTTTACTTATGTAAAGGTAAAAAAAAAAAGTAAAAAAAACTGGAGAAAGGCAAAGTGAATGAGAATTTAGTATATCAGCATCTTTACCTTGAAGAAGAAACTGCATTTACAGTATAATCAGACTCATTTAGACAAACAAACACCATCAGCAGCAGAAGACAAAACCGGAATAATCATCATTTGCTGGTGATTAAGGAATCATCCCTTGGTTTGTAGGGGATGTAATGACTTACCTTATCACTTCCTAATGACCCACCTCCCCTGTGTACATTTTCATTTAATTTATTTATTTGTACAGGAAGAAAGTACACAAAAAGACACAAGGAATTAGCAGACTTTAAGTCCTACTCAGCAGAAATGCTGCTTTGCAGAATGTTCCTGTCCTGCAGCCGCAGAGACAGAGAGAGAGAAAACCGAGGGTGATTTAGGGACACTTTAAGAAAAAGAGTGAAAAAGTAATGGAAAAGAATGGAAAAGTTGGAATAATACATGAAGCTTCAGAAAAAAATCAGCCTCCTGCATAATGGCGACCTTGACCTCTCAGAACAATAAAACCTCCTATAGTTAATGTGGAGTTTGGGCTGTGAGAGAGAGGAAGTTCAGCTGCAGAGAGGAGCTGTGAAAGAAAAGGAAAGTGTGGAAGGTGAGGACTCAAGACATTTTGTATTAATACGGCTGAATGCTGGCAGGATGCCCTGTTGTCTACCTTTCATAAAAGAACTTGCTGACAAGGAGGGAAAAGCATGCTCCGCTTAGTAAAATATATTCAGTATATTTCGCAACGTGTCTGCTGCTGTAGGTGAAGTTGTAGTCTTCAAAGTGAGAAAATATTCAAAGCCGTGTTATTTTAACACCATATTTTTGGAAAATCCTGCTTGCATCAAGTTTGAGGGAGACGCCATCGATCACTTCTGCTGGCGAATAACGTTATTTCCCCCAAAAAACAAATAATTTCCTCATTCTACAAATCGCTTTCACTGTTCCCATCGCAAGTCAGTAAAGAGGAACATCAATATTCTATAAACGCCCACGCCAAATCAATTGCTTAAGCTGGGAGAGATAAGGTTTGAAGGCTGCTGCTTTACAGTCCCATCTGTTATCAGGAGGAGTTGCATCACATCACAGCGTTTGAGCGTGGAACCGATCCCCACGCGGGCGCCGTTTATCCCCACATGACACAAAGGCTGATGTTCGTGGCTCAATCCACGGAAACCGCTCGGAGCCGGGAGCAGAATGACAGGTTCCATTCAGGAGAAATAGCATCCAGAGCTATAGAAAATGTGGGTCGTGTACGAGCTGCAGTTGTGTTTTTCACTCAGACTTGCTGCTTCTGTGTCAGCGTCCAGCCTTGAACCGACGACCTCAGATTCACACCTTCTACAGATGAAGAAAGAACAGCTGAGTGTGTGTGTGTGTGTGGGGAAAGCTGAATGGGTATTGACACTCGACAGAAACGCAAGGAAAGAAATGGAGACCGACAGAAACCCTGAACCAACACACACACACACACACACACACACACACACACACACACACACACACACACACACACACACACACACACACACACACACACACACACACCTCTGGTAACCTTTCTATCTGTATGTCTCCTCTATATTAGAAAATACAACCAAGAACAGATCTGCTAAGAACAGATTTTACTTCTGAAGAAACATGAGCCCTGGTGGCTATGGCTGTGTCATACAGTAGTGTTCAATATAATATCAGTGTGTTTAAAAATGTTAGTAAAGCCAAATTCCTATAATATTTTTTATTTCAGTGCATTGGAAACACTGCATTTCATACCCTAAATCAAATTAAAATCAAAATGTGGCGGAAAATGTCTCAAGTTTTGTATTATTTTACAGAAAATGAAAAAAATGAATATTAGGTTGTTCAAAGAAACAGCAGTGTCTGGGTTTTTCTCTACAAACGCAAATATTTACGGTGTAAATTGAAAAATCTTCAGGACATTCCTGTGAATCACTAGAGTAATATTTATTTGCTATGACCATGGTTTCCTGCTTCACATCTTTGCTGCATGGACTCGACCAACTTCCTCTGAATTTCTTGGTTTTGCCTCAGAAACAGCATTCATTCATTCAGAAACAATATTCACTTTCCTTTATTTTCTGTAAAGTAGAATCATTTAAGTGTCCCAAAAATCAACAGTGCCCCTTATGATCCTAATTATGTATTAACTGTGGTTGTGCTTGCTGACCTCAAACTGATTTTATGTGCTACACAGAGCTCAAAAACCTGTCAAAATGTTTTAGTACAAACCAGTAGAACATGGGAATAGAGCAACTGTGAGAGAATTCAACTTTAATGAACCCATGGCACGCAAGTGGAGGAAGCCAGAAGATGACCTGCACAAAAGAAAGAAGCACCAGAGTTACCCATTACTTGTTTTCCCTAGCTTCAATCAACTTTACTTGTACCTATTAAATAGTTAAAATAAGTTTTACACATCTCTTTAGAAAATAAATTTAATTACATCAAAGTGTCACGTGACCAGTGCAAAGAAGAAAAATATGAAGAGTGATTATTTTTGTTTCCTCCATCTTGTGCAGCAAGGCCTTGTTCATCTCCTTACTGAGCTGCAGGAACCTGTTCTCCGTGAGCTCCAGGTAGTCCAGCGGCTCAGCATCACTGTCTCACTTCCCCTTGGCTGAGTACAAGAAAAGAATAATGAGTTTCAGTGTTTTTATCAAGTCATTAATAGATCAACACAAGTTTAGCAACACAATGTAACACATGTTGGTTGAGTAATAAAAGCGCTAGTCAAAACATATAGTCCTCCAAGCATATGAAATAATAATAGTAGGAGCAATCCACTGCTTTGCTGTAAAGTGAGTAGCTGCCCTGGTTTAATAACAGCAGTCATGGATTTCATATGAATGACTGTTAATTCAGTATAGCATGTATTTATATTATAAAGTGATTCAATTATAAAGTATATCTCCAGCATCCTGCTGGATGGGGCAGGAGAGCTGCAGTGGGGTAAAGAGTTGATAATTGACAATGTTATTAACCACACGAAATGGCACTTTAAACATAAGCTAACACAACACAATAACTGATGAATGGCGCTGGTAGGTGAACACAATGTAGCGCTAAAGCTAGCTAATGTTAGCCATTAGCTGTGTCTAACCTGTTGGTCAGTTAACTTCCACAAACAAATATTAAGTGAAGTAGTAATGGCCACTCACCATAAAACTTTATGTGAAAATGGTTGAGAAGAGACTTACCAGGCTCAGCTCTGGTTGCATCTTCCCAGCAGTAGCATTCCTTGGCTGCATGTCTCCCCCCCTCTCACATTACTATCTGGCTACTGTATAATAAAGAAAAATATCCCATAGACTTACATATCACAGCGCTATCCTGCAGCACTTCGGTTACAGTGTAAAGCTCCGTATCACGGCTCCTCCTCATGTTGCTTCCCAGCGCTTTAGTTACAATTCAAAGCTACATTGTCCCATTTCTTCCTGCACCGAACATACAGCCGATGTAACAAATGTATTGTAATGTCTATCAAAAACTACATGATAACACAACACAGGTCTTACTCTTACTCGTTCACAGACCCACACTATCACCTAACAGAACAGAATCTGAAGCTAAACTCATTTATTTATAAACACATATAACAATAAAATGCCCCGGTTGTTACTCTATACAGGAAACAAGTATGAAGAGATTCATAAATCTGATTTTAATTGGCCTATCAACACAATGTAGCCTTTGCATGTCTCTCTATCTCAATGTATGTCCATGTCTTACCCAATGTACAATTTTTCTAAGACTATGGAACAGTCCCACACACCCTCATTTGCCCTAATATGAAATATCTACTTAAGCTTCCACTTTTCTAGAGGAATACATACTTCCTGCGGACACTGCACTAGTAATATTAATGAGTACAACACTTAGTTAATGATGAAACCACCGAATAGAGATTTTTCCCTCTTAACTTCTCACATGGTTTCTTTTCAGTAAATGTTCAAATGATTCAATATTTCACCAAAAAGATTAGAGAAAGAAAGTGAAACAGATCAGTGAATCAGAACTTGGTTTGTTCTTTCTTCTCTTATTAATCATCTCACAACCCCTCACATTTATCTACTGACCCTTTGGATATATTACGATAAAAAATATAATATACAATTATATTTGGGCTTTTGATTATTAAGGAGACAAGGCTGGCGTCTGTTTATTTGCCACTTTTCTGTCTGAGTTTTAATCTAAGTTTTAATTTGTTGATGTTTACTTTGTTTCCTATTTTTTTTTTTACTTGTTTTTGCCTGTAGCACCTTGAGATACTTGAATTAGAGTAGTTTTTGTAGTAGTAGTTAAATTCTCTCCACCTCCAGCAGCTATAACAGTAACATGCTGAGGCTTCAGTACTGATAATGTACTATATTAAATGTAAAAGACTTTGGGGAAGACTTTCTTCAAAACAAGTGCTTTTACTACTTAAAATTAAAAGTACATTTAGCTGAGAATACTAATTCACATTATGAGGTATTTTACCATCGTTGTATTGGTACTTTTATGAAAGGATCTGTACTTAGAATCACTCACTCTGACTTCTGCAGAAAGGCTGAGGAAAGGTTGCTGCAACAAATCCAGGGAATAGTCTCAATCCCATTCCATTCATTTTCTCTTTTCCTAGCATCACACATCACAGACAACTGGATGGACTGCAGACGTTTAATGGGAGGATGAGGAAAAGACAACAAAGGACTAGACAGAAAGTCCTGCCTCGAAACAACAGCTCAGAAAATACATGACAGGTACATTCAAATTCACAGCATCAGCACATCCTCGTATTTATCGGTTCTGAGACAACAAATCCAATATAACGGTGCTGAGGCGGATCGAACGTCTGGGGACACGCTAAGATGATCATCTCAGGATCTCGCAGTTTGGAAATTAATTTTGTGTCTTTAGTGCAGCGTTGTGTGTCATAACAGCGAAGCTCCTGACAACCGGCCGGAGACGCACAGGAAACATTTAGCTGCTGCTCTGATAAAGCTGCAGCTCATTTGGTTCCGACCAGGTGGATTTTACTGGAATAATGTTTTTCTTTCTCCTGAAACACCAGGACCTGATCTGTTTCTGACTGTTGTTTCTGCTTAGAAGGTGATTGTGTGAAAACACGGTGTTCTTCTAACCTCTTTATTTTATTCTTTTAGTTTTAGCACCTGTCTACCCCTGTACCCTGGTAACAGGTACATGTTCTTCAGAAGATGGGTGCTGCTACTTTTCTTTATTCCAATGTATTTTATTGATTTTATATCGCACGTGTGTGTCTGTCCATCTCACAAATGTAGCTGTACCTGAGTTCAGTTTCTTACATTTCTAGTCAGTCAGTTTTTGGGAACACCAAGAGTGTACACATGTTGAATAAAACACACAAAATTGTATGTGAAATAATACTTAATAATAATTTATATTAATAATAAATAATTTATTTTGTTTGCTGAAATCTGATCAAATTAATCATGTTTTTCAATGACAAAAACTTGGAAATGGTCAGAATTGAGCAGTAACAAAACATGAGGGTTAATCACTGATTGAAATATCAAAATATCTAAAAGCCGAGGTCCACTTACCAGCTTTTTCTGGAGCTTTCAAACATTAAAACTTTTTTCTCAAAAAATCTGGTAAATCAAACTTTGTTATAGATTACATACATTATATTACAGGTCAAGCTAGCTCATATACGAATTTCACATTTAAAATCCCCCTTCAAAATGATTTAAACTGCAGACACTGGTAGTTTCCCATCTTATCTGGTAATTTAAATTTATTTTTCTTATAATAGCAGCAGTAATTTAACATTTACAGAGGAGCCATAGTAACATGAAGTTAACAAAGAAGCAAGCGGAGCATAAGAATGGAGATAAAACCACTAAACAGACTAAATGAACCTTCTCCTGCTCTGAGATTCTTCAGCATCAAGAGGTTAGGAGACTTGTTGTTGAAGACATGAGAAACACTTTAACAGTGGAATCAACAGCTGAATGAAAACTTGTGGGATCTTTTTGTGTGATCTCATTTTTGCTTCTTAGTATGACAAAGAACCTTCCAAGAATATTTATTCACCTCAGCAGAGATTAGAGAAGCATGTTAAAACTTCTAAAAGACATAAAAGTTGCATGTTTTTTTGACATTTCTGAGGTAGAAAGTGTGATCCCGGGCAGAAAGAGAAACGGGTAGAGCTGCTTAAACAGTCACAGAGGCAACCCGTGCTGCTTCAGGGGCGGTGGGAAGCCCCTGAGCAGCCGGAGCCATCGCCGGTCTATTCTCAGCCATCCCTATCTCCATCCGTCCAGGGACGCGACTCCGGACCCTATCCTTTCTCTCATCCCTCCTTATTTCCTGTTTGCATCCCCGGTTCCTGGTCCCCGCGGATTTGGGGAAGCAAATGAAAGCGGGTAAAGGTGCTCTCTGCCGCTCGCTCTCCCCGCCTGCATATTTTATCAGATTTATTATAGTTGTCTGGCCTTGTCTGTCCCTGTCCTACTACTCCTGTTTGCTGTTACCCCAGGGGCACGCACACCCCCTCCTCCACCCAACGTATGCAATCTGGCCACGCACAGGTAGCATGTTTTATCCACACGCAGTGTCAGCCTCCTCACTTTGACTCTATTTTTGGGGAAAATTCTTTCAGAACACGGCTTGAATAATTCTCTTTGTGGAACACAAAAGGCTCTTCACTCCGAGAAAGGTTAAAGAAACGTCTCTCTCTCTCCGAAATCTGCTCCTGAGAGGCCTCAGATGCTCAAAGAAAGAATTTCCATTGCGTGGCTGCACCGGTACTTTTTGTATCCTTTGCTTACGATCCCCTCTTAGCATAAACCATAATCACGGCTGTTAGCATAATGAAAAGGCCGCTCACTTCTGGTGTCACTGAGTAATAGCGGGGAGGCGACAGAATCAAACACATTCAGTGATATTAGGAGTTAAACTGATCCCCTTTAAGCTCTTACTTGTCACCACCCACGTTCCATAATTTGCAGCTCGCTCAATCCAAAAAACAGATGAAAACCATTTAGATTTTCTTTTTTCCAAATTATCTCACCTGATTCAAATGCCAAATCGGTTTAATTAGCCTCCGCTGATACACCCTGAAATAACGTACATGTACAGAGTATGATATTATCACTCTTGCTCGTCTTAAAGTTTATCAGTTGATTGCAAGACTGCCTTCACAATTTGCTGCTTTAGCTGAGGTAATTTAATCAGAATATTCTTCACAAGCTGAACATGACATTATATACTAATTAAAACATACTTATGAATATTATATTACATTTCAGCCATATTTGCTAAATGCTGCTAATTCTTACACAGTGCACCTTTAATAATGTGCAAAGTTCATTGAATTCTCTCTATACTCTATGCTATTACAGACATTTAACATAAAACCTTGAGTTTCTTTGTCTTTGATCAATATGAATGCGTGTATGTGAAGTACAGACTCCTCTCATTCACCTGAAGAATCGTGATGTAACTATCTACTTTTAACTCCAAATATCAAACCTGCTGGGCCAAACTAATTTCTCAGACCAGATTTCTCCTCTGATTGTCAGGAAGTATGTGAATCAGGGATGAATCAGCTAAAACTCCTGGAGTCTGTGCCTGACTTAACCCTCATATTGTGTTGAAATTTCAAATTTGTCCATTCCATTAAGACTCATCATAAAAACTGTAATAATACATATTATCTATACATCTAATATATATTATTATTAAGAATCTTTCAATCAATCAATCGTTTTCAATTGTTTTTTTTTAATCAACATAACTTTTTGTTAACATTACAAATTTTCTATTATTACTATATAAATTCCAATTCTAAAAAAAATATTCTGGATTATTTTGACGATAAGAAATAATCAGATGAAACATAGTTTAGTGTTTACAACAGAATTTTGGGTCAAAGTTACCAAGGAAATTAGTTTTGAAACCATTTAAATGTGGTGTGTGTCCATCTGACAAAATTCTCTGTAAATTAATGGAATTTATTTTGTGTGCTGAAATCCTCTTTGTGGACAATGTCAGGGAATGTTGGGTGAATCTGATCAAATTAGCCACATTTTTCAGAGACAAAAACAGTCAGATTTGACCTGGAGCACAACATGAGGGTTAAAGGTGTTTGCATGTTTGTGTGCACCTTTCACACCTCATTTACTAGAATAATAAAGATAAATACACTATGTTATTCAGGAATACTACTGCTGAAAATGGTAAGAATGCATATGTTCTAAGGTGTGTGTGTGTGTGTGTGCCATAGGGATTTAACCGCCCTGCCATTGAGCGGAGTCCGTTAGGTGTCATTTGATCAGCGCGTCATGGTTTCCACAGGTGAATTATGAGGTGAGTGGGGCTGAATATATTCAAAACGTGTCACCTTCTGCGCTTTCCTGGTGTTGCGGCATAGCCACAGGCTACCTTTTAATTGGTTTCCCTGAGACATGTAAACATCAGCTCGCATATATGGTGAGGCAAACATCAGAGAGAAGGAAACGGGGGGATGGAGAGGGTGAAAAGGAGCAAGGCCCCCTGAATATAATGCAAAAACCCCCTATAATGTCCTGTCTTTATGCTGAGAGTGCGTCCTTGCGCCTACAGAGGAGGTAATTGAGATGATGGCGAGTGAAGACCTCGGCACCGCTCTTCCTCGCCACAGACAGCGATAATGTGGCGGTTCCTCTTGACACGCGTGCCTCAGCCAGCTTGACATATGCCAAGTGGATAAAGACGTTTTTAGCCACCGTGGAGTGAAATAAAATTCTTTGTGCAAAAAGGATTTTATTTGAATGAATGTTGTAATTCATGTTTAGGCATTGAGTGCAAACAGTTTCTGCTCAGGTTTATTCCCTTGGACAAATTTGTGTTTGCTTGACCAATTATATCCATTTACCCTCAAATCTTTATCAACTTTTCATAAACAGGTCCTGAGACAATATGTGCTTCAATAACTCGCGCAAAATTTGCACATTATTCATTTTTGTATTATTATTACTGTTATTTTATGTCATTCCTTTATTTCTCATGCACATATATTGTTTATATTTGCTGCATATTTTTATATATACACTAGTTGTAAAATTGACAGGGTTAGAAATAATGATTTGTGTTTGAAATAACATTTTTTTTATTCAAACTTTGCTTTTTACAAAAGGAAGGTCAGTTTTCTAGCTTCTCTATCTGTTTTCAGCTGTGCTAACATGATTGAACAAGGGTTTTCTAATCATCCATTAACTGATCAAACACATTGTACCATTAGAACACTGGAGTGATAGTTGCTGGAAATGGGCCTCTATACACCTATGTAGATATTGATGCACCAAAAACCAGACATTTGCAGCTAGAATAGTCATTTTCATCATTCCAATGTATAGAGTGGATTTCTGATTTAAAGTCTGATACAGTTTAAAGTTATCTTCACTGAAAAAACATTGCTTTTCTTTCAAAAATAAGTGAATTTCTAAGTGACCCCAAACTTTTGAACTGTAGTGTATTTAGTAAGGTTATTTGTTTTTTATATATATTATTGGTATTTGTCAAGCGTCATCTACACCAAGGGAAAATTCCTTGTAAGTGAAAACTAACTTGACAAACATGGTTTTGATTCTGATCCTAATTCTGATCTGTTTGTCCAGCCAGCTTGCCAGCTTGCTTTTTTGTTTACAAAAATATAAAGCCTGGAAAAAACTAAACAAAAACACTATAGACTTTTTCATATTTAAAAACAATGTCAAGTCTCCTAACCTCCTGATGCTGAAGAATCTCAGAATCTCAGCAGGAGAAGGTTCATTTAGTCTGTTTTGTGGTTTTATCTCCACTCTCATGCTCCTCTTGCTTCTTTTTTAACTTCATGTTACTACGACACCTCTTTAAATGTTAAATTACTGCTGCTATTTGAGGAAGTGGACAGTTCTTTAGGTTTAGCACAAAGAGCATTTGACTACAATGTTCTTCAAATCCTGATGTTTCACAAACATAAAGTAAGGAGTGTGTGTCCATCTGGAGAATGTGTGATTCAACATTTTCTGCAGGTTTACTTGTCTCCATCTACTGTCTGATGAAAAAGGAAAAACACAATAAGGACCACTTCAATCCAGGTTAAAAACACATTGTAATGCACATTGCTGATGTTTGTACTGGTCAAATTTTATCTTTTTTTCAGATACACTAACCCTTCACACATTAGGATAAGTGTCCAACTGTGATGAGTCGACAGATAACAGAGCGACTGTTCCTTCCATCTACCGATAAACTGCCACATGTAGGACCAGCTCCTTGCAGCAGGAAAAATGCTGGGGCTCAGTTTGATAAAATCCTTGTTTGTGTTTCCTATGGTCTGAACATTCAAAAAACCATGTGGGAAAGGCCCAAAAGACCTTGCTTTTCTTTTCATGAGAGAAGCAAGTCAGGTCATGTGTAATATGTATTTTTGAGTTTCTCAAGGCTCTTTTCTATATAATATTTCTATTTGAAGGAACCACAGGAAAGCATTTCCCAAAAACATTGTTGGCCTAAAAGTTTGTAGTTTTCAGTATAAATCCAAAAAAACATTTTACTTTATTGTCCTAAAATCTAACCCCTTTGGTGTCTTCAGATAATCCCAGACCCACCTTGCTGACTCTACCTACATTGAACTCTTCATTTTCAATCTATTAATTGCAGTAATCCACAGATTCTCCGAAACAATGCAGTCATTTAACCTTAATCCACTGGTGAGTCCATTAGGTTATTACTGAAAGTTGCCTAACAGGTCACTCTTTCTCTGAATTGCTGTTTTATACACACAAGGATAGACAGGTGAAGTCCATTAGGATATTGCAGGACCAAATCAAAAGTAGCGGGCACATAATAAAGAACAAATACAGCCATAAGCTACAATGGAGCCAAGCAAACTGAGGCCTTTTCAATCAATGTGACCTCAAAATGCTCCTGAAAACAGACCATGTGAGCTTCGACATTGCACTTGCATTATTTTTTCTGGCAATTTCTGGCAATTAGGGCTTTCAAAAATCAGAAACATGGTGTTCCAAAATTCAATGTAAAATCCCCACTGGCTTCTTGGCAAGGGAACCAGGCGATGTTAAACTTCCAGGTTGGCCGACAAAAATATGTCGTCCTTTACTGTATTTACTGACTATTTCAGTCGGCCAATTATAGTGTAGGCAGGTGTTCTCCCCTTTCCAATAACTGCATGTCACTGGTTTCAAAATCCCTGTCGCTATGTGAAACAACAACCAACAAACAGCCTCCAAGCTATCAGCCTACACACTGGAGATGGGAAGTTATGCTTCTCTTTTTTTTTTATCAGTAAAAGTCATTTAACTTATTACTTGCATCTTTTATTTTTTATTGTGGTGTTTTCCTTTGCAGGGATTTAGCCATTTTAATACCAGGGCTCATAAGATCATAAGCTCATAACACTCCTGCACACTGTCATTCACTAGCAAAAGTAGATAATATTTATTCAAGCAGC
>CM060471.1:8847847-8945347 GCA_030544235.1 Lepturacanthus savala
TTTCGATGGTTTCTCCTTCTTATAAGCATCATGGATGTGTCCGGGAGGCACTGTGTGTGTGTCTTTTACGAAACTTTATTGAAACTTCAGTTTTCAGAAACGATCACTTTAACACCAGAACCAGTGACATACTCGTTTTCTCCATATATATTCTATTAATAGGAAAAGAGAGTCACCTTCCCTTTGGCCACCTGGTGGTGTTGTCTCTCCATTTTAAATCCATTCCAGTGCCACTAGTTAGAATCTATGAAGATGCTTCAAAGGATGAAGATAAGAATCTCAGAGGAAGAAGCTGATAGACCATAAATATAAATGTCAAAGAATTCAAGAAGTTCAGTATGTCACAAAATATATAATACAAACTATTATTGAACATCTGAAGACCCAGATGATCCTTATTACTCCACCTCTCAAACTGACCAATCATTGAGCAGCAAAGAACCCAAACCACCAGGATTTGAGAATATATATATATATATATATATATATATATATATATATATATATATATATATATATATATATATGATGTGATCTGATGATCACTTCTAAGTTCTGCCCCAGGGTAAAAGAAGGTTAAAAAGTGGTGTTTCTGTAGTAAAAACTTAATATAATATTATTATTATTATCATTATTATATATTTTCCAATTATAATTTTTCTGAAAAGTTTTAGAAAGACATGGATAATTATTTATCCAACCATTTTAATGAATATATATATAGAAAGTATATATATTTTATTTTAAAATTGCCAATTATAAATACAAATAGACAGCATTTTAATCTTTACATTACTGCAGTAATTTTGTTTTATACATAAATCTAAATTCATGAAATAAATACATTAAATATTTTCCTGCCTGATATGAAACAGAGTATCTGTGTCCAACAAAAAAGGTCAAAATAATAATATGTACAGAACAGCTATCTAAATATTATGTGATGTCACAGTGAAATGATATTTTCCTCTGCTTAAAGCAGAATTTATATATATTAAATTGTATTAAATCGTAATTTATTGTTTTATTTGTTTTTATTTTTTTTCATGTGGTGGCATTGTTCCTGTCTATATTTCAATTAATATTTCAAGTAATGAAGCAATATCTAATATTACTATAAACCATTACCAATGTTATCAATTGTTAGTCTCTATTTCTTGATGAAAAATAAAACATTTCACAGTTATAATAATAATAATAATAATAATAATAATAATAATAATAATAATAATAATAATAATAATAATAATAATAATATAACGATTTCCTGAAATGTGATTAGTCATCACACCAGGTATGGAGCTAATATCGGCTCAGATTGTAGAATCTGTTGTAGTTTTGTTGCTCCTGTACTACCGTTGGTCTCAGTTCTGTCTAAAACAGCTTTCACTAAACAACCTTGGAAATTAAAACAGGTTTAGCTGTCCTGGATATTTATGTATTGTGTGCAAATGGAAAGTTGTCTGAAAGCATTTGTTCTTACTGGTAATAATTTCAAATCCTACATTCCCTGAAGGCAACATGATGATGGGAGGTCTGTAGCCTTTTAATTAAGTCTGTCATGATTCCACAGCCCTTTCAGTTGATGCTACGCCTCCTACACTGGATCAGGGTCACAAGTCTGAAACTAAAAAAGCAAAATCTGAAACCATGAAAATAAATAAATAAACTGTAAACAATAAGATCTGAATCTGAAAAGATACAATTTTAATTAATAATTTCTTCAAAGTAATTAGCAGAGTGGATCATAATTATATTTAACCCGAAAAAAGTGTACATTTGTTTTTATTTTGAATACCTATTTCTCAGAATTCAAGATCAAAACTTGAAATAACAGTTTTTTATTTTTTATTTTTTCAAGTACAAAACATTTGACCCAATATTAGCTCCATATTATCAGGAATAATGTATTCTTTACATAATGAATCAGCCTGATCCTCTGCACCAAGCCTCGTATCATCACTTTGATTGACAATAATCTGATGATGAGTTTAACTTTACAAGAAGCTCCACATTAGCGCTGCAACAATTACTTGATTAGTTGCCAACTTTTACAATAATCATCAACTATTTTGATAATCAATTATGAGTTTAAAGAGGAAAATGCCCACATTCGCTGGTTCCAGCTTCTCAGATATGATTATTTTCTGGTTTCTTTAATCGTCTATAATAGTAAACTGATGATCTTTGGGTTGTGGACTGTTGGTCTGGACAAAAAAGACATTATAAGTTGAATCTTCAGCTTTGGTAAACATTAATTGACATTTTACACCATTTTATGAACAGAACAACTAATTGAATAATTGTTTCAATAGTCAATCGATTAATCTATCAGTTGTTAGTCATTAGTTGCAGCTCTACTCCATATTCCTCATTCTAATGGAGTCAGCCGACTGCTTTCTCTTTATTTTCTCTTTATTTTCTTTTATTTTCTCTTTATTTTAATAACAAATAATTCTTGTTGCTAAGAAACTACACTTTAGCTTTAGATTATTCTCCAAACGATGAATGGAAACGTACAATTTACATGTTCTTTTTGTGAGAAAAAAGTTTCCTTGAACATGGAAACAAGTGGGAGCAGCTCCTCTGTAGGACCAGTGGGATTGAATCACTGAAGATGCAAGGGATAGATGAAATATGCTATGTAGATGTGAGCTGAGGAAACATCTGGAGTGTGAGGAAAGACCAGCTGTGGATGTTCAGGTCCCTGTGGTGCTGGAGGGGAGGATAGGAACAGACAAAAGGAAAGAAAGAAAGAAACGACACAAACCAAACAAACTAAACTAATTATTATCTAGTGTGTGTGTGTGTGTGTGTGTGTGTGTGTGTTTTCATGTTAATAAACACCATAATCTCTTCATTGTCCAATATTGCAGCTGCAGGGAGACATCCCATAAATGTGATGTGATGCTCAGAGAAATGGTTACCGTGGAGACAAGCATCCATGTGAATGTAGACCCTGTGTGTGTGTGTGTCTGTGTGTTAGTGGGTGTTACCATGGAGACTAACAGACTCGTACAAAATCCTGCTGTCTAATGAGGTGTGTGTAGTTGTCAGTACATCATATCATACTCTTTTAAAACATTATCTTCAAATTCCACTGTCTCCTAATTTTTTTGTTGTTGTTGTCCAGACATTCCACAACTCAAAGATCATCAGTTTGCTATTATAGAAGACTAAAGAAACCAGAAAATAATCAGATTGGAACAATGGAATTTGGATATTTTCTTCTTTAAAATTATTCAAATCCAATAATTATCCAACAATAATTATCAAAATAGTGATTACTATTAATTACTATTAAAACTAATTGTTAATTGTTAATTGTTGCAGTTGTAACGCGCTTAAAAAACAAATACCATTAAAAAATCACAACATAAACAGAAAAAAATAACAATCACTGAGGAAGAAACTACAAATTATTACAAATAAAATAGAGATGACGTTAAAGTGACTTAATAAAAGGCAAACAGAGACATCGTCAGTGTTTAAATAGCTGAGAGCTGCAGGTTTCTGGTAGTTTGTTCAGATATGTGATAAGATAAGATAAGATAAGATAAGATAAGATAAGATAAACCTTGGAGATAAAAATTGTCAGTCCCAGTACTACAAAGTACTATAAAATACTACATAAAATACTACCACTGTGTCTGTGGTGAAAACATACAGTTTTATGTTTGATCCTTACTTTTTATTTCTTATTTCTTCCGTTTAATGACCTACGGTTTGTTGCCACAGAGATGCCAAATGTCTCAGTAACCATGGAAACAAGAGGAGACACGCCACAGAAGCAAATATTAATGGTTGAAAAAAGGTGTGTGTGTGTGTGTGTGTGTGTGTGTGTGTGTGTGTGTGTGTGTGTGTGTGTGTGTGTGTGTGTGTGTGTGTGTGTGTGTGTGTGTGGTGAAGGCCAAAGGCCAAATAGTCCAGAGATCCGAGAAACAGATGTTCAATATGATCACATTCATATTCACCAGCAGCTGCTGTATATATTCCTGTGATCAGTGCAGCTACTAATTCTATTCTGACTACTACTAACAATGCTAATTCTGTAACACTGCTACTAATCAAATCAAACTGCTTACTAACACTGCAAACACTACTATGATTGCTAGTAATATTATAGTCAAACTAACACTACTATTAACCCTGCTAACACTGCTATTAACATTGCTAACACTGCTATTAACCTTGCTAACGCTGTTATTAACCTTGCTAACGCTGCTATTAACACTGCAATATTAAAACTCAACTTGCTGCTTCTGCTAACTCTACTAATACCAATGAGTAGTGAAAATGTTCCTCTCTGTGGTAATGATCTGGTTTGATCCTGCTTGTTTGTTGAAGTGCTGCAACAAACATGTCTATTAACTTAAAATCTGTGCAGTTAGGAAAAATGCTGACTAACATTAAATTCCATGAATCCAAACCAAATCTCTAAGTAATTTTGGCATATTTAAGGATGAATACAGATTCCTTGAAGCTGCTTATCTGGTGTCAGTTTGACTAAAATCTCTGCTGATATACCGATGTGTATGAATGTTATCTCTTCATACTGGTTTAAATAATTCAGCCACAGCCATGAAGCCGATTCTGACTACTTTGTGTTGTTGTTTAAAGGAGAATTAAAGCAGATATTTCCAGCTGGAAGCCTTTGTTAATGTGAAGATAATGAGCAAATGGAAACAAATCCCCTCAAACCCAGCACTGTTGCGCTGTTGCCAAGAGACGCCACCGCCAAGACTCAGCCCATTGGCTGAACGGGATGGTGTTGCCAGGTAACCACTGCTAAGTGTTGTGCCCACAGAGGTATTATACATGTGGACTGTGTGACATTGTGCTTTGTGTGACAAAATCTGGGCATCCCCGAAAACCCCTTTGTCACACCTTCAACTGTGATTTCAACAGGTCACCAGAGATATAAAGGTAGGTGACCAGCTTTTGTTCTCACTCTCTTCTCTGGAGTCTTCTGCTGGCTCATCAACAGAGCACAGCTCTGTTCTTCTGCTCCTAAGAACAGAAGAAACTGCAGACCAGAAGCCTTCAGTAGATTCTGTGCTCTCAAGGGGTCTCTCAGAAGCAGCCACTGCACCTCTATCATCTCAAGGACCTGCGAGTGACCAAAGACTCAAAAACAACCCAGACCTGGTTCTTCCAACCAGCAACCAGAAGCAACACATCCTGCACGGCCAATCTGATCCACCACACCACAGCTGGAACACCCTCCTTCACCCATTAATGGAGCAGAACCCAAGAGAAACTCTTCCCCTTCCATCCATGGACTGGTAATATGACTTAGGCAGAACTTAACGTTAACGAAACACAGCTCAGCAAGACTGTTGAACTTTGTTAATGTTTAGATTTAGGCTCTAGTTAATTGTGTTTAGGTTTGTTCCCTGTGAGGAGGTTAAGTCTGATGTTAGTGTCCCAACCTGCAAAATACTGCCTACACACACACACACATGCACACACACACACACACACACACACACACATGCACACACACATGCACACACACACACACACCGTTTAGTTTAGATTGTTTGTTGTGCGTTTTACCCGTGTCTTTATGAATAGATGCTTCTGAATAAAGCATGCTGCCTCTTTAATGTTGTACGGTAATGAATTATGCCAATCTCTTCTTTAGAACTCAGAATCCTTCAAACTTTACTAGCTATTGATAAGATTATCCTGGTTTTTATTATTAAGTTAACTTTTAATCAGACATCCAAATTGATAGTTTACTATAATTTATGAGACTGATTGAGAGAATTGGCTACTCTATCTTTTCCTCTAATCTGAGAGACAGTGCTCCAACTCTAGAACTTAATTAATTTCTATTTTTAGTAAATAAAGAATTAGTTTACATGTAATTGTAGGTTATTTCCAATAGCCAATGTTGTTTGAATAATTAGTAAAAGAAACTACATTTTATCAGTACCACAACTGTGGCTAAATCACAACATCAGTAAGCATACACGTATATATAGAGAATGTATTCCATAAAAATAGTGACAGGTTTACTGTCTGAATTATTTCTCTCTATTCAAAGATCTTCAACCACAGTCATGGAGACAAAACCCTGTATGATGGATTCTTCCTGATTCACTGGTTGGCTGATTTAATCACAGATGTATTGGTATCTGCCTATATGTTGTTGATATAATGAATTATTTAACAGAATTTGGACCTTATCTAGAAAAGTGTGGCCTAACTCCATCAGAACCAGCTCAGCCAGCAGCTGACTCACATTTTCACAAACCAGCCTGACTCATCACGACTCGGTTTGGTTTCAGGCGTGTTGTGTTTCCATCAAGATTTATCATAGACAGAGTTATCATAACACACGTGTGTGTGACTGCAGTGAGCTTCTGGCGCCAACCACACACAGCAGTGTCTCCACCTCCCACACAGACCACGATGTGTTCCTGCTCCATGTTCCTTACATGTTAATCAATAATCAATCACGCGTATCAACTGAACTGGAAATGTCTGGCCAATCTGTGACCAGCAGCCTGGTGACATAACCTGAAGGACGTAAAACCAGAAATAGAACCACGGGCCAGATTTTGGTAATAGTAACGCAAAAATGATTAGTTAAGTTAAGCATGTTGCGTTTATCAGGGACTGCCAAACAGGTCAACATGATCAGGATATGGTGCAGGATCAGCTATTGATGCACTCGACTGACAAAAAACACCAGGAAAGCACCAGTACAGCAATGCAAGAATTCTCCATTACTAGAAAAAGTCCTGCATAAAAATTTTTATTTCAGCATAAAGTACATAAATATCAGTGTAGTTAAGTAATGCAGTAAAAGTACTTACTCCTGACGGTAGCTGTCCTGGTGCAGTTGTAGAGGATGGCCAGCTCTCCGAACACTTTCCCCGGGCCCATCGTGCACAGCTTCGTCCCCTCCTTCGTCACCTCCACCTTCCCCTCTGATACACAAACACAGCACGAGACAAAAGACTCAGCTCACAGCTCTCAGCTCTCTCAGCTTCCGAGTCTGTGGCAATAACTGTTGGAGAGAAGCAGAAGAAACTGAGGTCAAAGTTCAACCTGCACGTCAGCTGTTTCTCTTGTTAGAGACAATGGACCTGAAGCCAACATTAGAATTATTATTGATATTTTTGTAAGACACCTTTATTATTTTCATTTTTTTTTCCCATTCCATCAAACTATCAATAATAGTATAAACACAGTCACATGTTCTACCATCCACCAGTGACCTGTGTGTGTGTGTGTGTGTGTGTCACTGATTTTATTGTTTGAGATGTCAGACAGCATTTAGCATTTGAACAGGAAGCGTCTCTGACATTTCACACTCGTATCGATGAAACTAGAAACTGTAAATGTCAGTGGAGCATCAGAACAACAACTAACTGACTCATAACACAAACAACAGACACATGAAAACAAAAGAAAACATTCAAATGTTGAAATTTCTCTATAAGGTGCTGCAGGAGATTTAGTGTATTTAATTTTTCAAGCAAAATGCCATAAAATTCTCGTTTCTAAATTGTTCCATATAACATTTACAGCTGATGGAAAACAATTTTAACAGTATTTCCACTTTACTTGAGTATTTTATTGTGACACAACTTTCTACTCTACATTTATCTTAATCTGCAGATTTTTAAATGTAATTTGAAAATAATTTCTAACATTAGTGCAAATCCACAACAACGTCCGCTCACCAACATCGATTAACCCCACTGTGCCACACACACACACACATACACACACACACACACACACACACACACACACATACATACAGAGCAGATGGCGGAAGGCAGGGATCATTATGTGGGTCGGCGAGATAAACACACAGACACAACACACACGCAAACCCAGACAGTATCTGCTGCTATAATTGCAGATTGTAATGATCATTAGGTTAATGTCTCAGACACACACATGCACACATGTTTCAAGCATGTTTGAACATCAACATTTACAAATCCTTTTTCCTAACGCTTCTTTGATTCAGGTCTTGAAGTCAATCCTGCAGCAACTGTTTCTTCTCCTGAACTTGTGAAATTTTTCCCTGAGGTTTGTTCTCCAACAAACTCTCTGAACATCACAAACTCTGTAAATGTCTGTTTTCAGCCTTTCATCTGTTGGTTGAAAGAAGTTTTCCTCGCTGTGATTTTTCCTTCGCAAGTGATGATGTTAATAACGGAGACTGAATGATGATGTTTTAAGATATATTTGTTAAGTTGTGAATCCTCCTTCGTTATAATGCTCCTTACAGGTCCATATAAGCAGATATGTTCACTCAGTTTGTGGATGAGTCTCATTCACAGAAATATTTTTTCTAGAACATTACCACTGCATTGGAAGTGACAAAACTTCCAGGGGTAATGTTTTAATGTTTTATACATTTTTGAATATATCCATGTCTGTAGATTATATTTTAGTATGAGCGATGTCCCTGAGCAGCAGCTCTGAAGTCTGGTGTGTTTTCTCTCTTTATTCAATTTGAAAGTAAGATTTATTGATTTCTCTTCTCGCCCTCAGACGGTGTCCATGCTCTCAGATACAGTATCTGCTGCCTGTTTCTGCTCAAACTGAAGTTTCCACTCCGTCACCGCCTGTGCATGCTACTACAGGAAGTAAAGCGAATCCACCCACAATGAGACAGGGATTGTTTAATTGGTCAACTACTACTGGCCTTTTATTATTTGGAGGATTGTTGAGGAGTTGTTGCAGAAAAAGCCCAAGAGCAGAACAGAAATGTGAGAGCAGAGTTTAAACTGGGTAAACACAGGAACTTAAACCCAACGATGTTTCAACAATAGTGTCTCTTAAAAACAGACTAAAAACTGCTTTTCCTATAGTTTGATTTAAAATACAGTACAGAACGATAACACTTTTATTTTAGAATCAGTATATAATAATAATACCCTCTTATCTCATACATTTTGTCATGTATAATTATTGTCAGTTTCTTTGCTGTTCATCTCGAAGCCTATTGTTGTGAAACCTGTAAACCTTATCTTGACAGAAATACAGATCAGAGTGGGACCTCCTCCATATGTTCTGATTCTTTCTTTTTTGCTCTAATCACTGAAGCAATTAAAACAAGTAAATAATTAGCATTTAATCAGCTGTCCTCAGAGCTGTTTTCTTTAATTCATCACAGCTGTTATTCTGAGTTCCTACATTCTGAGAAACAGCTGGTATTTGGATCATTTACTGCAGTAAAATTATCAATAGTGCATGTTAAATACTCATACAATACATTTCAAGCTATAGCAATAGTAAAATTAGTAGTAGATCTTGATGTAGTTGAAGTTTCTTCTCATCTCATTTTCTATACCTGCTTATTCCTCATTAGGGTCGCAGGGTTCTGCTGGAGCCTATAGGGAGGGCAGGGATACACCCCAGATGGTCGCCAGTCTATCGTGGAGAACACACACCATTCACTCACACACCTACGGGCAATTTAGAGTCTCCAATTAACCTCAGCATGTTTTTGGACTGTGGGAGGACTGGAGCTGGAGTACCCGGTGAAAACCCACGCAGACACGGGGAGAACATGCAAACTCCACACAGAAAGGTCCCAGGAGGTCTTGAACCTGTGACCTTCTTGCTGTGAGGCAACAGCGCTAACCCCTGCACCACTGTGTCGCCCGTTAAAGTTTCTTTCATTTAAAAAATGTGAAAACTAATCTAATTCTAATTCTCTAATTTTTCCTAACCTATTAATTCCTCACTAGGGTCTGCTGGAGCCTGTCCCAGTGTACTTCATGCGAGAGGCACGAATAACTGTGAAAACTTCATATACCAAATATTGTCTTCCAACAAGTCGCCATGGCAACCACATCCATCAGAGAGGTGTGTGTGTGCGTGTTTATCCACATTGAGGACTTTCTAAATAGTGAGACAAAACTGCTTTTGTTCTTTCTGTTCTGATCTGTTTCTTCCTATAAACAGTATTAGTGAGTATCACATGTACAACACACACACACACACACACACACACACACACACACACATACACACACAATATCAATCAATCAATCAATCAATCTTCTTCATGGTCTGGTTTTAGGGCTCACTTCCTCTTCTGAGACAGAAGTTGCTATATTTAGGTACCATCTGCGTCCCCCCTAACACACACACACACACACACACACACACACACACACACACACACACACAAACACACACACACACCATGTTCATACTGTGCTTGTTATTGCTTGTTTTTTTTGTTTATTTCTGGCTTGTAAATCGATCCTGTAAATGTTATCATTCAATATGATGTAAAACTATTGTGTTTTATATGTTGGTCTTTTAAAAGTAAGCAAGTGGTAACAAATTAAGAAAAGGTTTGAACATGAACATGTAACTGTTAGAACTAAGGAACACCATGGCAATAAATAATTATAATTGACCCCTGTTGTCTGGTTAATTAAATGGTGTAAAATGTGGATCAGTGTTTCCAAAGCTGAAGATTCAACCTAAAATGTCTTTTTTTGTCCAGACCAACAGTCCACAACCCAAAGATCATCAATTTACTATTATAGAAGAATAAAGAAACCAGGAAATAATCAGGTTTGAGAAGCTGAAAGAGAAATTATTTAGCATTCAAAGACATATGTTCATAATTAAAGTGCATCACTGTACTTATTTAATATTATTTACTATATGTTTATAGACATAGTCAGTCACCTTCTCACAGGATAATTATCATTATAATATTATAATTAACAGCATATGACATATATTCAAACTCAGCTTCAAAATCCCCATCATCTCTGTTAGACAGGAACTTCAGCATTGAGTTTACGTTGGAGCCAATGGAGAACTTGACTTTTGACCCTGACATTGCTGCACTTTTAGGACATATATTAAAAACATGTCTGCCCAATTATAATGAAAGAGACATTGGAGGAAAGTTGACACCCTTTTCCTACATTTTGGTGAATAAACTCTAATTTCGTCACCCTCTTAAAATAATTGCCTAAATCAGAAACGCATGTTAGAAAATTTGCTTAAGTTATTTAATTCTCTCATGTTCCATGTTTGACTGACCTTGATGTTTGTATGCCAATAGACATCTGTTGTTAAAACTTTTTGATTAAAATTGTTAGTAAATATCATACATTCAACAAATAGTTCAGTTTTTTGTGTTTCCTGAAAAATCTGAAAAAATGACTTTGGCGATTACTTTAAGAAGGCGTCGATTTCTATTTGATGTTTTTAAAAAAGTAAACTATGATTTTGAAAGAGTATAAATAATATGACAATGCTGAATTAATGTAAAAACCAGTGTTGTAACCTGTTTGAATGAAATTTCTACATGAATGTATGGCTGAACTGGAAGTTTCAAATTAATTTAAATATTTAGAAATAAATTTATATTTGTCTGAAAGTAGAATTAGCCCTTGAATGTATGAAATATTTGGAATATTATGAAGTTTAATTGAGTCTGTAGCTTTAAGTATGAGGTAGATTCTCTTACTTTCAGCATACACACCCAGTTATACTTTGTCCTTGTCTATTTGGGATTAAGAATTTTGTCAATGTTGCCTTGTTTTGCTTTTTATTATTACCTTTTTTAAAATCTATTTTTATGAATTTTCTTGGTTACTGTGGCGATGTGTTGTGGTAGCTAGCTTTGGTCTGCTAATGGACTTGATATGGAACTCAGCTTGGCTATCACCCTTCATGTAACATTTAATAGGCAAATGCATTACTTTGCATTGTCCATTTTAAATGAATGAATTCAAACACACAAGTCCAGAATGTTGATGACATCACTGTGACATCACATGAAATCTCATAGGCTGAATTCAGTATTGATGACATCACTGTGACATCACATCTCAGAATGCTTTGATCTTGGTTGAGCAGAGTTTATAAATTTCTGCTGTTCACCTGACTTTTTTGATTCGAGGATCTCTGACGCATGGACACATGTTGACAAATTTCTGAGGATCTCAACTGAGCTGAGTTATTCTTATCTAAGAATATCTACAGGAGGTTTTTCTACTGACTTTTCAGATAGGATTTAAAAAAAGCAAAATGCCATTCTTTGCTCTGGGTTTCTTTGCAGGCCACATAGTCTATAAGGCTGTGAGGAAACTCTTCAAACCATACTTCACAGAAGATGGGAGCACAGGAGGTATTAGCCCCTCTGACAAAGATCCAGCCGATTCAACAACCTGGATCACATCATCTAAGGAAGAGGAAGCGGCTGTTGGTCACTCAATTCCTGTTGATTCAACACCAAGCAACAGGACCGAAAATTGGTCTATATCACTTACATCTGATATGACCTCAAAACCCATAAAAGATGAGGAGATAACACCTGTGCGTTATGAGGTACAGAAGCATGATGTACTCTCCAGCGCATCCTCCCACTACAAGGTATTGGACTTCATCGGAGAAGGAACTTTTGCCAATGTTGTCAAGTGTGTTGATTTAAAAAGTGACAACTTAGTGGCGATCAAGATTGACAAAGGCAATGGAAATTCCCTTGTGGAAGATGAAGCCGACATGCTGCGAACCATCAGGACTCTCTCAGAAAAGGAAAACCTGGTGAGGTACTTTGATGATTTCAAGTTTCAAGGCCTCCATTGCCTTGCCTTTGAGATGCTGGACAAGGATCTCTATAATCTGATAGAGGAGAGAGACTGGATACCATTGACTCTCAATGAAATTCGGCCTATCACACATCAGGTACTCCTGGCACTTAAAGCCTTGAAACGCATTGGCATCGTCCATACAGACATTAAACCCGACAACATCATGCTTGTCAATCACAAGGATCAGCCCTTCAGGGTGAAGCTGATTGATTTTGGTGTGGCCCTTCGTGTATCTGAACTCGAACCCGGATACTATTTGCAACCTTATGGATACAGAGCACCAGAGGTTACCTTGGGCCTCCCCCTAACTGAAGCCATTGATGCGTGGGGACTTGGATGTGTCATTGCATTTCTGTACCTGGGGGGTAATCTTTTTCCTGGACAGTGCAGCTACCAGGACATGAAATTTCTTTGCCAGCTGCTCGGTCAACCAGGAGACAACTTGCTGACTGCTGGAAGCAACACCAACCGCTTTTTCAAAAAGCAGCAGGGCCTGATTAATTCAGAATGGAAACTGAACTCACCAGAAGAGTACAAAGCAGCAACAGACGCAGAGCCTGACATGTCAGAGTGGTGGTTGGATAAATACAGAGACTTGGAAGAAGTAGTAACTACAATCAGAGAAAGTCACAACACTCTTGAGATTGTGGACAGAAAAGCATTTTTATGCCTCCTTCAACAGTTACTGGATGCCGACGCTGAAAGGAGAATCACGCCCACGCAAGCCCTGAAACACACATTTATTACCATGGCTCACCTAGCAAACGAGATTGACACCAACTCCTATGCTGCTGATGCCAATGATAAGCAAACCGGATACATCAAGGACATTTCCTTCACACCTCACTTTGTGGAGGATGAGGGAGCAGGAGATATTCGTTCAGGCACACCTGATTACATATGGACAGGTACTGCTGGTGGTTTTGACAATCCAGCATGTATCATTGAGGATGAGGAAGAGGACACAGGTATTGGGCCCTCATGCCAAATTCCAGCTGAGTCAACAGGCAGGACCAGGACCGGGACCTACGAAATTCCTGCTGAGTCAACAGGCAGGACCAGGACCGGGACCTATGAAATTCCTGCTGAGTCAACAGCCAGGACCAGGACCAGGACCTATGAAATTCCAGCTGAGTCAACAGGCAGGACCAGGACTGGGACCTATGAAATTCCTGCTGAGTCAACAGGTAGGACCAGGACTGGGACCTATGAAATTCCTGCTGAGTCAACAGCCAGGACCAAGACTGGGACCTATGAAATTCCTGCTGACTCAACGGTCAGGACCAGGACTGGGACCTATGAAATTCCTGCTGACTCAACGGTCAGGACCAGGACTGGGACCTATGAAATTCCTGCTGACTCAACGGTCAGGGCCAAGACTGGGACCTATGAAATTCCTGCTGACTCAACGGTCAGGGCCAAGACTGGGACCTATGAAATTCCTGCTAACTCAACAGTCAGGACCAAGACCGGGCCTACGAAATTCCTGCTTTTTCAAAAGGCAGCAGGGTTCGATCAATTCAGGGTGGAAACTTAAGGCGTGGAGCCTGAAAGTCAGGCAAAAACAATGTAAATAGTTGTAAATAGAGCATCAAAAGGAGCATCAAAAAGACCACAAAAAAAAATGCTACATCTACTTCTGAAGAATCCACACTATAAACTTGAGGACAAAAAGGAAAAGAGATGTGTGGATATGGAAACAAAGGAAAGGGTGAAGAAACTACTCATACTTTTATGAGGTCCAGTCACTTTTGATGGTAAAACATCATCTCACCTCTGTTTGTCGGCCCTGGGCTATGCTTTCTTATTAATCTAGTGTTGGTGTTGGTAGAAAAAGAAAACAACTGATACCAGTGCTAGAGTTTCTTTATGGAAGCAACTGAGAAAGCGTGGCTTGGGGCCGATGAACCGAGATGACCTGCTTCAACACAGCTGGAGTTGTTCAGAGATGTGGCTGTCCAAAATAAAAAGGATGGTCATCTCTCTGTAACACCAACCTATAAGATCATATTAAACAAACTACATCTGTGTAGATTGACCAAAGACCAGTAGAAGCAGTGAAGTGACAATTAAATGATCGGTGCGGGTTGGAAAACTCTGGCACTTTTAAAAAAACCTGTGGCATGAAATAAAATGTCTGCAGAGGAGGAAGAAGCCTCCCAGTTCTTCAAGAAACAGTGAAGGACTTAGGTGGAATAGACAGTATAATGCACAGTTGCCATAGTGTGAAAACAAAACTCAGCTATCCTCACGATAGCAAATAACATATTAAACAATTTGATAAAGAAATTCAATTCATGACAAGTGTTCTTTATAATAGATATAAGGTGATAGTTGATTATCTGAAACAAGATATTGTAGAACCTGCAGAAAAGGACATGACATTATTTACCCCATTATGCATTAATTAAAGAGTAGCTCTCCATTACAGAGTTGCACATAGAGAAAAATAAATACATCCTTGTGAATGAATGCTTACTTATAGGAACAAATTTGAATCTAGAGCTGCTAGATATACTGATTTTAATTAGACAGCATCCTATAGCGTTTATGGCAGATATAAGGCTTTTCTGCAAATGAATGAATGTAACACAGTCGCATAAACTGACATCACTGTGGAAAGTTTCTTGTTTAAACAAAACTTTTCCTAGCAAAATTGTGACAAATTAACATAACTAACTGCATGGATTTTTCAATTCATACATAAAGTGCACCACTGGTCAGTTATCTGCAGAGGAACTGGATCACCCAGAAACATCAATCAAGCACACGCTAGGTCAGTTCATCAAAAAAAACAAAAAACAAATGATCGGTTAAAGAAAGAGACGACAGGCTGCAATCAGTCAAAGTTAACCCATGAAATAGTACTTAGACAAACTGTATTTTCTATGTCCATAGAAACTATTTTATAAGACTTGGCCAAAATCACATTTTCTTGTTGAAGGAAGTCAATTAATTTAAATTTCATGTTTTATCAGAAATATATAGATTATCTCAAACAAATATGTATTATTTAAGAAATCCTTCTAAACAGAAATCATTTGTTTTATCCAAACAAAATTATTTAAATTTGATCAGATAAGTATCTATTATTATGAAATCCATGAAGACTCTCTCGATATCTTCAAAGGTTTGTTTCAATGTCTTTGGAAATTCCATATTGAGAACATAGAGGAGTCCAGGAGAATGGCGACAGCATTTGCGACACACAGCAACTTGTTCAAACCTCTTGTCTCGCAAGCATAGTGCCAATGTCTTTGCAGCTTGTCCATCTCTGATGATGAAGGTAACCATGGCTGTCCCCTGGCTGAAGAGAACAGAACTGAACCATAATGAACATACAGTGCACATTACAGGTTGTAAGTCATTAAAGTCAGTCAGTAAAGGTTCAGGAGTATCAAATGCATCTTAAAGCGCAGCTTTCCCACATCGTACCGACTTTTCCTTGACTTTCACTGACTAAAAAGGTGAATTTCCTTCACTTATAATCAATAGAAAAAACACCTTTATCACTGTCTACGGTAAGGGGATAAGTAGCGTTGAAAAATCAAGTAACCATAACAGTTACTCATGCAATATCAGAAATGCATGAAATAACCCAATAAAGACAATACTGCACAGAAAATATTGCATTTTATTAAATGACAACTACAATATAAACAGGCTACAAATAAATTCCATGATATTCCGCAACTTGAAAGTGGTCAAGTTCCCTCACTTAGAATATACCTTTTAAACTTCTATTTTATTACATAAATTCCATATGGGAACCCTGGAACCATCAAGTTACACAGTCGATGTGGATCACATTTAGTATTTTTTTTGACTAGTCTTTCAGATTTGATGAGTTTTGATCGAATGTACCGATTGTTAAATATACAGTGAACTCACATTTTTATTATTTGGACAGCCTTAACCTGTACAGTAATTATACCTTACCAGGAATTCTTGAATCAGATCCTCCATAGATTCTCTCATGTTGATAATGCAAGAAGACAAGAGACTATTATTATTATTACTTGTTCAGTCCATCCTTTTAATTAGTGATTTGTGTGTGTGAGTGTGTGTGTGTGTGTGTGTGTGTGTGTGTGTGTGTGTGTGTGTGTGTGTGTGTGTGTGTTTCCTACCTTCACAGCAGTGATGATAAGGTTGCAGGTAAAGAAAGTTTTCCACTTGAGGAATCCAGTGATATCCTAGAGTGAGTGAGTGATGAGGAGAGATTCACGATCATATTCTTCATGAATATAACAATTTTTGTATTCAGATCAATGACAGATTATGATTTAACTTCAATGCAAACAATATACTTGTTGGAGGCCTGTGTGGAGACCCTTATGGAGATGTGTGTGTTTAATCTATGTTCGTAGTACACCCCTCTGTCAGGTTAGCAATGTTTCTCATATATAGGCACCTGTCTGAGTTTAACTCAGTTTATTTAAATTAATGTCTGTATAAAATTAGGTTTCAAAATCAAGTAAGGGGGGGTGGGTGTCTGGTGAAGGCACTGAAAGCAACTCAGCAGCCTAATTAATGCTGAACTCCCTTATAGAAATAGGCCATTTAAAACTCTCTCTCTCTCTCACACACACACACACACACACACATTTTAATTAATGTTAACATGATCACATTAGCTAGACTATGCTAGCTAGCAACTTACATTGGTTAGCACCTATTAGTAAAATAGTGAATATAGTGACAAAAGAGAAATAACAGCATTAAAAACAGCATCATAAAATGATTGCTGTCTTTACTTACCATATAATCTGTAGAATGGAGGAATACAGTCAGTCAGTCTGGTGCAGTAACATCCACAGCAGTTTGTTGGCGGTCTCTGTTCAAACTTTAAGGTAAAGTGATGCAAACTAAAATTTTTAGTTAATTCTAAAGTGGATGAAGCCCCGCCTGAAGATTTTTTTCAGTGTAGATGCTGTTAAGGTCAATTTGACCCACTTGATGCAGGTAAAAAGGTCAGAAATGTCAGAGTATTTCTTTTTTTGCAACTGTGAGACATATTTTACCCAAATCACTCTCTCTCTCTCTCTCTCACACACACACACACACACACACACACATGCTTCCTCTGGATGTTAATCAAATCATCAGAACATGAATCTGTTTTGTTCTTTTCTTCTTCTCTCATTTCCTGCAGCGATTCAAAGATCCTGTTTATCTTTTAATCTCTTTTATTGTTTGTCTGTTTTTTATTTATTCTTTTTCAGATATATTTATTTCGCAGAATTGCTCTGAGGTTTGTTTCAGTCCTTCATAAGGAAGATTCAACGAACCACCTACAGATTCTTTTAAAACACGTCTCTTTTACAAACAGAGATATTCTCACTTTGTTCCTTTGTAGAGAAATATCCAAATCACTAATGCTTTAAGGCATCTGCTGATGGAATAAAACAAATCATGATAATTTAACTATCACATGTAATTAATATTTAATATTGGACTAAATATACCAAACACAAGACGTTATAAATGATTAAGATGTCATTTTTTGCAACGTAGAGCTGTCAACACTTCAACTCTTTACTGCTGAACTCCTCTCTTATTTTATTTACTTATTTGTGTTTCTGAAGCATAAAAGAACCGTTTTATGTTAGAATCTGATGTTTGTCTCCAGATATGAGTTGAGTTGTCATAATATGTTGAATATAACTAACATCAGGTACAAACAGAGTGAGCAACATAAACCTGGACCTGTCTGCCCACAGACTCCATTTAAAAAGGTGTTTTAACAGTGATTTGCTAATGAGCTTTAATGTAAAATCTGGCAGAGACATATTTTTCAGATGGTGGGAACCTGCTCTTATATTCAGCAGAGCTGAATCCATCCAGCAGCGTTTCCTTAGATATGAAAGTCTTGCGTTTGTTCACAGGCTCGCTGCCGCCCACCAGCTCAGAGCATCGACCATCTGGAGGATTGTTGCCGAGCGGCTGAGTCCACACACTGATTCTGAAGAAGTGTCTTCACCTGAGAGCCTGCAGGTCCTGAAGCTGCTTCAACATCATGTCAGTGGAACAGAAACTTTCTCCACAAGCAGGACTCAACACACAGCTCCGACGACACTGCTTTGAAGCAGCAGCTACACGAAGGAGCTGATTTCACTTCAGAATATCATGGAATAAACTGTGGGAGGATTAGTTACTACACAGCCTCTTATAAAACACACTCACCTCAAACACAGCTACAAATAGATCTCTGTTATTACCGTAATCTCTGTAAATTGTGGATTTATTATGTTTGACCTGCGAACTAGTCAAATTTATGGGGATGAGATCAGTAAAGTCAACTGAGAAAACTGAACTCAGGACTGAAGAGAAAATAATGACGGGTTTGAAGGTGGAGCTGACAGAAATCACTGATAAATACTGACACACACACACACATACACGCACACACGCACACACATTCACCCTCACAGACACTCACACACATCACTCACTCTCCCCTCATGCCGTTGATAAAGAGTCAGACATGAGGTTCTGAGCCTGTGTCCTCACCTTCCATCACGTAGACCAGAGAGCCCACGTCTCCTTCTTTGATGATGCAGGCGTCTTTCCCATAATCCACAGGGTACATGCAGTCCACCACCTCCTGGATCTGAGACAGCTCCAGGTTCTTCATGAAGTCGTTGTCCAAGATGGCCTCCTTTATCAGTTCCTTAGACCTGCAGGGTCAGAGCAGAGCAGGTGGAGATGTCTGTTGTCTGATGTTCAGGGACCTGAATCAACGCCACAGATTAGACCAACAATGTTTATTAATTGAATCATCAGAGTCATGTTTAGAAGTCCTGACGAAAACAAATGGCTTATTTATTTGTTGCATTGTGAATTTAGTTGCCAAATCTTCCTGTCATCTTAGGTTTTTCTAAACTTATCGACAATATTTGCTTTGCTAAAGATTATTTTCTTTCAAACAACATGTGTGCATCTGTGTAGAAATGATGAAATAATAATTGAGCAGTACATTTAAGACATTGAGGTGGTTATGATATACATAATATATCAAATAATAATAAATAATAAATAGGATATTCATGAACATGTATTAAATATGCAGTGTTATACTGAAATATGAGTGCAGTACATCTTATCTCTGCTGTTACTGTTTGGAGACGTTTCTAAACAAATTAACAAAAGGTTTTGTTGTAGAGAAAAATAAAGAAAATGGAAAATTAAGTGAACAGATGTAGTTTACAGAGACTCTGTTTATGTTCCTCACAGACGCATGTCGTCCAACAACGATTCTATCTGCACTGAAACTGTTCATGCTGTGATGTTATCTGGCTTCCCGCCTGCAGCACACACACACACACACACACACACACACACACACACACACACACACACAAACACACACGGCTTTACAGGCAGATTCATTACATTATGTAAAATTTCATTTATTTGTACATCTGAACAGTTTGTATGTGGTTCTGAAGGCTCCACTGCCCATCTTTATTGTTCATACACCATGTGTTTGATAAATAACAGAGTTTTGTTATCTGGGAGGTGGGACACACACACACACACACACACACACACACACAAACACACACACACCTGTCTGCTGTTTCCTTTCACTCTGTTGATGTCCTGCTGCACTCAAACATTTAATTCTATTTAGAGCTAAAATTGAGTTTGATTATTGTCTTTTTCAAAGTAAATTGATTTAAATTCTCAATTAGTGTGTTATAATTGTATATTTTCTCAGCAGCTGGTGCCATACATGAACCCTCCTGCTGTCAGATATCTGCATCATGCTTTTTATTTGCTTTCTGGAAGAGTTTGTTCTTCTGACAGATGGAAACACGCTAAGAGCAACATATCAGTCTGTTAGGGAACAAATATGATGTGATGATGATGAGTTTTTTCCTCGGTGATATACATGAAGCATGTAAATGATGTACATGAAGTGCTTTGCTTCTTAGTGTGCTAGTGGACAATCACCAGAAACATCCTTGTCTGACCCTATTCATCTAAAACTTAGAAACTGAGGTGACAGTTTTCTCCAAATGAAATTCACAGCTGAAATATTATTTTCAGGCGAGGTGACAGATCTTTCCAAAGCTATAGAGCTGTCTGGGAAATGCTGGCTTATGAGAGATAACTCTATTATAAAGAGAAACAATACACTTGAAGGTCGACCTGAGATTATGTTGAGACTTTTATTTCATCCAGATGATCTATTAGAGCCTGATTTTATTTTGGTGAATCTGCAGAGAAAGAAATATTTCAGCCCAGCTTTAATATCTGCATAAACCGGCTTCAATGAAGACACATTGTGACCAGACTGAGGGGGCGATACTGTAAAACCTCATATTATGACTGCAGGAGGGGGTATAAAAAAAGTCACAGAAAGACAGAGGCTATACTTAGAGTTTGAAGACCAGAGAATTAATTTTCCTTAAAATTAAATTACTGCACATAACTCCCTGATGTTTCCTTAAATTTCCTTCCAATGTTCACTTTATTTAAGCTTGGTCTTTTCAATGTACCGTAGCAACTAATTACACCTTGTACGTCTTAGCAACCAAAATACCATAACAAGCAAAGTACCCTAGCAAATGAAGTATCTTAGCAACCAAAGTACCCCACATCCTAGCAGCTGTGTTTTGAATCTGTTGGAGATTTTGGGCGCTTTTGTTGGGGATCCCACTGAGAAATCGGTCTGAAAGAGACAAAGGTGTGGACCAAACCAAAGTACCTTAGCATCCAAAGTATCCTAGCAACAAAAGTACCTTAGAAACCAAATTACCTTAGCAACAAAAGTACCTTAGCAACCAAAGAACCTAGCACCCAGAGCACCTTGGTGACCAAAGTACCTTAGCAACCAAATTACCCTAGCAACCAAAGCACCTCAACAACCAAAGTACCCTAGCAACCACAGTACCCAAGCAACCAAAGTACCCTAGCAACCACAGTACCCGAGCAACCAAAGTACCCTAGGAACCATAGTACCTGAGCAGCCAAAGTACCTTAGCAACCTAAGTACCCTCGCAATCAAAGTACCCTTGCAACCAAAGTACCTTAGCAACCAAACCACCTTATTAATCAAACACAACCTGTCTACTTAGAAGCAGCAACTCTGACATGTTCGTGTCTCTGACTGCAGGAAGTGAAGTGGAAATAAAAATGACTGAGGGAAAGAAACAAAAGTAATGGACTGAATATAACTACTATAATTACACTACGCACAATGTAAAAAATAGCACAATGTACCAGAATACATACACCAGAAGATGTTTTAATGTATCTTGGTCAGTCAAATTATTTTCTCATCCCACTTGGGGTCATAAAATATATTATGAAAGATTTCTTCATGATGGATGATGTTTGTATTCTGGATGGAAACTTGAGTTACAGACTAACCCACGTCAGTTTTAGAATAAAAGCCTCTCTCAGGATGAACCATGTTAGTTTCAGAATAAAAGCCGCTTTCAGACTGACCCAGGTCAGTTTTTAGAATAAAAGCCTCTCAGCGGCAGATATCTGATTCCTGTTATTAGCTTGTTTGCTGTGATGAGCTGAAAATGCTGATGAAGTGTTACTGTAGACAGCAGGAGAAGCTGCTGGGTGTTCACAGCCCACACACACTCTAATGAGTTTATTATTTGTGTTTTAAAATACACATAAACTCACACACAGACACACACACAAAGGGGGCACTGACAGACAAAAGTGGTGGGAAATGAAACCGTGTCAACGCTCTGAGGTCTGTGTGTATGACTGTGTCAGTGTATGACTGTGTGTTGACTGTGTGTTGTCTGTGTGTGTGTGTGTGTGTGTGTGTGTGTGTCTGTGTCTGTGTGTGAGAGTGTGTAACTGTGTGTGGGCGGACCACACAGATTAAGAACCAGCTCAGTGGTTGTTGCTGTAGTGATGTATTGTGGGACAGTAAAGACTATGGATACATGTATAGAACCAAAAATTTGTATTTTTGACTCATGTTCAGTTGTAGTTTACACTATTGTATATTTGAGAACTGCAGACGTCACTGTGAAATAAACAGGAACATGTAATAAAGTAAAGATGTGTTTATTGGTGGGTGGAGTTAAACCTAAAAATGGGTGGGGCTAGTCCAAAATTGCTATATTTATTGTTTATTAGAAAACTTAGATCAACTACTTTAGATCAACATTGTTGACCATGAGACACATTTACTACTTTAACAGACTATTATAATAAATATAATCAAGTATATATATATATATATATATATATATATATATATATATATATATATATATATATATATATATATATATATATATAGATATATATAGATATATATAGATATATATAGATATATATAGATAGATAGATAGATAGATAGATAGATATAGATAGATAGATATAGATATAAAGTAAACAGGAAGTGACCTACTGAGGGCTCTTGGGGTAGCAGGGAAGGGTGACGTGGGTCAGGTCGGTGATGTCACAGGCTGTGGGTTCGGCAGAGATGGCGTGCCGTTTGCTGCGGTGGTGGTCCGGCTGTAGGACCAGACTCTGCTGTTGGGCCTGGACCTGCTGGGCTGTGGCAGGCCGGATCACGGACCGGTACTTGTCCAACTCATTCTGCAGCCGCTGGATCAGCTCGTCCTTCTGGTCCAGTTCTAGCTCCAGCTCGTCGATCAGGGCGTCGCGCTGCCGCAGCTCCTCAATCTTCTCCTGCAGCGCGTACTGCAGGTCCCGCAGGGTCCCCATGGGTCTCTGAGGGGTCCCTGACAAGCTTTCAGGGTTCCTAAGGGGTTCCCAGGGCACTTCAGCGTTCTGGATGAGTTTATCAAAGTCTATTGACATCCTCCATCTTCTTCAGAGTCTGGTTGGAGTGTTCCTCAGGGTCACTGGACCTTCTCAGTCTCAATGATTTCAAGGGCTCATCCTGGTTCTCCCTGAGCCCCCCTTTCCTCTGAGGGTCCCAGGTCCTGTAAGATCTCTAGCAACCCTTAGATCCTCACAGGACTCTTTGATGGTCAAGATTCTTATAAAAGTTCTCAACAGGTCCCAGATTGGGATCTACAGTATCAGTGCTTCCTAAAGGTTCTACAGCTCCCTGCTGGTTCTCATGGGTTCCTCTGAGGTTCGTCTGAGGGTCTTCAGCTGACTGCTGGTTCTCATGGGTTCCTCTAAGCTTTCCTCTGTAATCCAGAGGTTCTCTGGGTTTCTTAGGGAACTTTAAGGTTCCTCAGACTGACGGATCCTCTGAGACCAGAAAAAACTATTTTAGTGGATGAAGAAAATGTGACATCTGCGCTGTTTCGTGTTCCTTAAATTTATAATTTCTACCAGATGAAGTTCACCTGCAGCCGGTTTAGCAGAGACCTGCATGAAAATACAAGCAGTTTGTAAAGAGGTTCCAGGGTCCCGCAGGTCCCGCAGGTCCCGCAGGTTTAAACGCCTCCAACCTTCAGAAACATCAGTTTGGATTTATTAAGAGTTTCAGAGTTTCCAGGTGCGTCATCATTAAACATCCTCTGCGTGGTTTCAATCAGCTGATGGAGTCAAAGCAGAAACTGTCGCTCAGAACCCGCAGACTGCAGGAGATGAAACCGATCCCGCTTCTGTCATCTAACTGTCTGAAACCGGAGAGTATTTCCGTTGAAGCGGCTGAAAACCTCACCTGAATCACCCGCACATCCGCAGATTATCTCCGTTCACCCGCAGATACGCTTCCTTCACTAGTTCAGTGAGTTGAATGCGGAGCCGCGGGACTGAAGCGACTCTGCGGGCTCCTGAAGTTCCTCCTCCAGATCTGACAGCTGCGATCCTACTGCGGTACAAGTAGTACCACAAGTCCAAATACTCCTGCACGAAGCCACGATGCAGTAATAGTTCATAAGTATTATGAGCTCGATGCTGTTATAATAGGCAGTAAAATTACAAAAGTTCATACTGTGAATATTATGAGTCGGTGTAGTTAAAGTATTGCAGTAAAATTACAAAACTACATACTGTGAATATTATGAGTCAGTGTAGATAAAGTATTGCAGTAAAAGTACATACTGTGATTATTATGAGTTAGTGTAGTTAAAGTATTGCAATAAAAGTACAAAACTACATACTGTGAATATTATGAGTCAGTGTAGTTAAAGTATTGCATTAAAAATACAAACTACATACTATGAGTATTATGAGTTGGTATAATTAAAGTATTGCAGGAGAAATACATAGTGTGAGTATTATCACTGTTACTGCTGCTGGTTAAAGCCGATCACAGCAGATATCAGTCGATACTTTATCTTTGTGTGAGGTGATCTGATCACTAACATTAACAGCTGATGTTAAAGCAGCTGCTGAGACACCTGGACTCACCTGTCCTGACTCTGTCCTGCAGCGCCCTCTGCTGGCTGCTGCTGTCACTGCAGGAACACAAAAACAGCTTCACTCACAGAACCTCTTTAAATCTGTCATATGTTTGTTTATTCCACACATTTCTGTTTACAAACTGTAGTTTTGGTTGTGTTTAATCCAACATGTTTACAGAATCGGATCAGTTAACTGTGGACACATCCTGTTTTAGTCCAGTTAGACCGATATAAAGTGGGATTATCTTGATTTATCTGATTCCACTGGTGGAACCTTTTTTCTTATTTCATTTTTTTTTATTTTGTTCATTTAATCTTGATTTAAGAAAACACTGATTTAAATTGGGTAAATATATTTATAATAGCATGATGTGTTTTAGAGAAAAATAAGATGATTCATAATGGAAATTCAGAAGCTTTGATATTTGTTCAGTTTCAAATTATTTTATTGAGCTTAGAAACCATAAGTTTGTATGTTTCTGTGTGTGTGTGTCCGCGTGTGTGTGTGTTACTCGGTGAAGAGACCTTTGCAGAGCACCATGATCCAGATAGTGGTTGGTCAAAGGCCTCCTGCAACACACACACACACACACAGACACACACTGGTTCAATGTGTGTGATGTCTCCGTTGACTCCCTGTGTATTTGCATGCATGCATGTGTGTGTCCACAGATAGCAGCAAGTTAAACATTAACGTCGTCCGGCTTGTAAAGCTAACACCAAGACAGTGAACCTTTGGAGTTTGATATGATGTGATCACACACTCACACACACACTCACACGCACACACACACACACTGAGTGAGGCCCCTGATGACACGTGAACACACACAGGCTGACACACACTCAGTCTTCAGAATGACACAGCTCTGATCGGAGGGAGGTGATCTCTGAAATTGCTCAGGTGAGTTTTTCTAGTTTTTCATCAAAATAGGTTTCTGGGGGTTTATTTTATCTTTCAAACCATAAAGAGAGAAGAGAGATAGAGAGAGAGAGGAAGAGAGAGAGAAAGAGAGGGAATGAAAGAGAGAGCATGTAAAGTACACCTCGTTCTACCAATCTACTTCTTTGCTGGTGGCTGATGAACAGTAGCAACCAGAGACTAAAATGGCTAACTGAGCAAACAGGCCCATGAGGGTCACTTTATAACAGAGAGCAAGGATGAGGAATAAAAACCTTCAAATAAATATATTCATTGGGGCTTTAATGTCATTCTTTTTTAAAGTTGAAAGTTGTATTAAGACTCTTTGATTACCTTTCTTACCATTTCTATTCAGGGAAACATAGAGATGGTTTGATGTGTTTCTAAATAAATTAGATAGTAAATAGTAAATTTTAAGTGTTTTGAACACTTTAAAATAGCTTTAATCTACTGAAAACCAGCTAATACTCAATATTATCTTAGAATCATTTAGTGTGGATTAATTATCCCAAAATTAGAGTTGAACTCTGGAACTTTAACATAGCTGAGTTTGTACCTTCATATATGGAAATTATTCCATATAAAATATAATATATAAAACCATTAAGCAGGTTACATCACTGTAAAATGTATTTTACTCTAATATAATTGAAAAATTAAATAATCCAGATGAAGTTTAAGTTTTTAATTAAGGCTTAAAATTAAATGAACAAACATCTGCTGAACAGAAAAGCTGTTCTTTCATTAATAGGTGTAATTTTTACGGGATTTAATGCTATTTGGGATATTTCTAACCTTAAAATAACAATTTAATAACTGAAGGTGGCAATGTGATAAATTTTCTTTGGAAAGGCAAGAAGGAGACAAACATCTGAGATTAATGTCAGATACATGCTGATGAAGCAGATTTGTTGCAAGGCATGCTGGGAATTGTAGGAGTTTACTGGCTGTGACTGAAAGTGACTGCTGTCAATCATAGCTACGTGGGGGTGGGGGGTAAAGTGTGCTGAAGTGATCAGCTGAAGATCAATTTCTGAAGTTCCTTTGGCTTTTTATGACTTGGTAATATGACTGGACAGAGACAGGAAAGGGGCATGTAAAGAGAGGAGGAATGACATGCAGGAAAGTGCTGCCCAATTCTAACCGGGGTGGTGTGCTGTAACTAGATAACTGATTGGAATTGGAAAATAAGTTTTGATTTAAATGATCCAAGGGCATCAGTATACAGAGGCTGATCAGTCTAATCCATCTTGTCATCTGATCAATCTGCAGGAACTGATCACAAAATTCTGATCAGTGTTATTTTGCTCTAAGTGTCTCTGTGTCTCGTAACAACATTTGTATTTGTTTATTAGTATGTGTGTGTTTATTAGTGTCTGTGACCTAATTGTATACTTTATAGTTAACATTATACATGAAGGTTAATTATCTGGAACACAAGCATAAATCTGTTGTCTTCTTTTTTCGCCATTAACTTTGTGTTGAATTGTTTTATTGAAACATGGCCGACAGAGATTTTATGAGCTTTAGTTCCTCTGTCTTATTGAACAATGCTGTAACTGAAGGAGAATTTTAAAACACTTAGAAAACGAGCTTCAACAGATTTTCAGGGCCTGGTCCACTGAGCCTGGTCATGGTTGTTATTTTAATGATGTTATCTCAAGATCATGGATTAATTATTTAGTTTTCACCTGATAATGAGTGAATTTATGGACTGTAGTGAAGCCAATGACGCTCAACCTGGAGCTAGTGTCTTTTCAAGGTAAAGCCCTTTTATTGTAAAAAGCTTCCTATCAGTAAACCACATTTAATGATGTGGAAATTAACTTTGTGGGAGGATTTACCCATAAAACAACAGGGGGGAACATTCTGTGAATGTTTTGTGTTAGCTGGGTATGAACTGGTTGAGTTTGTAGCTTCACATTCCAACAACATCTCAGAGGGAGAAGCTGAGACTTTATGATCTGGTTCTGGTCAACAACAGAAACGAGAAAAAGAGAAACAACAAGACAGATGATGTGTTCCATCACAGGAGCCTATGAAAAATCCTCCGAATTCAAAGAACGATCATGTCACTACTGAAGAAAGAACGGTCTGACATGAAGCCTGAGGCAGACAGAAGATGGTTGACACAGAATAAGACACAAAATCTAAACCAGGGATCTTCATAATTAACTGACTAGTCAATTTAACTATTTTTATTTTATTCTATTGAACAATTGAACTTAAACCAAAGGCATCATTAACATAACATTGGGTTGTACAATGGCACAAGGCACCTAATAGAGAAATATAATAATCAACATAAATAATAAAATAAACAATATCAATTATATAAATTAAAACGTAAAGAAATCAAAGTATCACTTTAGGGGAAAAATATATAGAACTTCATAATCTCATAATTTTCAGATCACTGAGATAATTGTACACAAGGTCATGGATGTATTATAAATCCTATATATAACCTGTAGCTATAACCTATAGCTATATTACAAGCTATATTATACAGTCATGGTAACGGTGCTAATGGTAGCAGTGCTGGTAAAACAACGTTCATCATTTCATCTGGGACATTTGTCATTTCAGTTGGTCAGAGAATATAATAATAATAATAATAATAGCGGTTATTATCTTGCGTAATGCCATGTTTCGTAAGTGCTCAATTCATATTTGTTTTCCAAATTCTCCATGAGGTGTGAACAGGAGATTTATTGCTCAATGTCGATGAAAAAGCAGCGTTAAGTGCAATGACGTCACCAGTGTTAAAAGTCAACATTAAAAACATAAATGGTCGCTAACGGCTCTTTAAGTTTAAATGACAGCAGTTGAACGTTTTCTGAGGGATTTTTTTGTTTAACCAACGTTAAATACTTTGCTTTTATCCTTGACTGTTTTAACTTTTTTACGACAGGAACTAGAATTTGTTTTTCAAAATAAAACAGGAAATGAGATACTTCAAGCTTAAAACAGGTAAAATACTTAATAATAGGCAGCATAAATAATAGTTCAACAAGGCCATCTCATCTTTAGTGCAAAAACATAGACTGGTTATTAGCATAATTTAACAGGATAAAGCCTGGTATTAGATCAGTGTAAACTTTTAATTGGGATGAGTTCTAAGATGTGTTTACACACACAGACCTTTAGTCCATCAGGCTCTGAGCTGGGAACCAAGAACATTGCTTTATCTTTAACATCAATAAACACCACAATCAATGTCCAACTGTCCCCCCCTTATATTGATTCAGTACTAATTTCATGTGTGTGAAGTCATATACAGGTTTTAAAGTCTGTGCTTTTTGTGTTGGATCAGGAACTTTCTTGGTACTTGGTTCCTCTGAAAGTGCCCAAATAGGTTCATCTTCTCATAAGGAAACATCTCATCCATCTGATTATTCTTTCTTCAAATGTTGTTTTTGAGAATGAGTTTTTAGGGTTTTAGTTTCAAGTTATTATTAGAGGACAGGGAAAGTTTTATGTGACAAACCCTCACAACTTTCACTACTAAAGCTAAAAATGTGTTTACTAAATGTGTCTGAGCCCATAAAGCTGAAGTGTTGTTTGTTTGAGACAGTCAGACAGACCACAGCTTGTCCACTTTCTCTGTCAATGATTACAAAACAGACCTTGACCTCCCTGCTGCCGCCTTTAAAAACAGAACTCGTATCTGTTCAGAGCTGGAAAACAAGCGAAGTATCAGCAGAGTTCAGCTCTGTGAGGACACAGCTGAGGAGCAGCTGATCCCGACACAGTTTAGCATCAATGATGAGCTTCCAAAGAAAAGTATTCTTCCTCATGAGTTTATCTCTTTTGAAGTTTTTTGGTCCCAATGTTCCCATGAGTCCAGAATTGTACCTTTATTAGACTAGATATAAACATCCTGGTCCAGCTCCTTCATAATACTACAAATCAGTGAAAGAATGCGCCCGCATGTAAGGATCCTATTACTCTCTTTCATTTTGTTAGTCCCATTATTGTTCCCTAAAGGCTGCAGCACAGAAACAATAATAACCAGATATATTATTTTGGCCACTGGCACTAACACATTATAATCCTCACTGTTTCCTAACAACCAACACATTTTTCTGAGGTGAACTTGGTGAATTCAGGGGATTAGCTTATTATCACGGTGTGTGAGTGGAAGCTGCCCTCTGTTCAGCATGTCTGTTCTGGTCCTGGTCCTGGTCCAGGGAAGGATCCCATAGCCTTTTTCTCCATCAACAAACCTCCAGTCACTGTCCTAGACTATGAAGCTCCAGGGGCTCAACGAGTAACACACAGGTGAATGCAACTCCTCCATGCTGCATTCAAAGATGCCTCAGAGTTTAGCCTTTTCAAATAGTCTCAACTCGTGACCGTGCTGAAAACATGACAGACAAGCATTTGATAGGTCAGGATCATCATCGTCAGATCAGATCATACCAATGTTCCCACAGAACAAAGTGAGGAACATCAGCCTCACTTTGTTCTGTGGGAACATCTGTGACAGATCTGACACTGGCAATATTATCAATATAAATATCATGTCATAGTTGAATATTTCTCATTTTAAAGTGGTTCATGTGTATTTATGCCACCTTTAAATTCATCTTTATGTTGTATTACTGTATAACTCCTCTAACACTTGTCTGTTGTTGTGTTTTCCAGTGAGCTCCCCTAATTTCCCTGATTTACATATCGCTGTCAATCACACCCAATGGAATCCAATCAGAAAGCAAGTGGGGACGAACTGGCAGGGACACAGAAGGAGGCGGCGCTCAGGGCGCTAATGCAGCGAACAGGATACCAGTTGCGACAGGTAGGTGTGTGTATGTATGTGTGTATATATATATATATATATATATATATACATATTTTATAGTGTAGTTTTCTAAAATGAAAAAAATGATCCACCCCATCTTTGGACATTGATCACTTCATCATCTTTTAATGTAGAAACATGATTCAAACTCAAATCATCTATTTTATACACAATTTAGTTTAAATAATACCACAGTTTAAGTTGTTTTGCAGGGTTCACCAATCCTGGTCCAGGAGGGCAGGTGTGGGTGCAGGTATTTTATTCCAACCAAGCAGTAACACACCTGATTCTACTCATCAACCACTAGAGCCCTTGCCTTCATTAGTAGAAGGTATGTTACTATCAGGTATGTTACTGCTTGGTTGGAACAAAAACCTGAACCCACGCCAGCCCTCCTGGACCAGGATTGGTGACCCCTGTTTTATAGGTTTCTTCAGTCTCAGTTCTATGATACTGTTGTGTGTTGTGTTACAGGAGAACGGGCAGCGGCGGTACGGCGGCCCTCCACCCGGCTGGGACGGCACACCACCTGAAAGAGGCAGCGAGATCTTTGTGGGGAAACTACCTAGAGATCTGTTTGAAGATGAACTGGTGCCGCTGTGTGAGAAGGTGAAAGAGAGAGGAGGAGTTAGTGACTCACATTTTAATAACTATTTCCCAATCACAAGGTCAACTAAGTCAATAAACTTGGTGACATGTAGACGACGTTCCTCTTCATTTCCTCTTCTCTCAGCAGGAGGCGGAGGGTTGGGTGGATGGATCAGTGCTTTGTTTTATGTCTAGAGTTTGAGAAGATGCAGCAGATGACAACACCACTGTTAACTGACATTTGTCTGTCATTTCACACATTGATCATTTCAACACAAACACTAATCATGAGACATTGATGTTCTTCATATCTTCTGTTTGAATTCGGGCACATTTTAAGTTGCATTTTCATTTTTCCAAGACAGGAAACTTTCGTCTGTCTTTATGTCGTTTTCTCCCGTTTACAGTTAAACTACATCAACAGCTCTGTGATGAGACACAAACTCTACAGCTGCAGGATGGATGCGCATGAACATGAATCCTGTAAAAAGAAAAAAAAAACAGTCTGTAAATCGCACTGGTCTCTGTTTCTCTGCAGTTTGGAAAGATCTACGAGGTGAGGATGATGATGGACTTTAACGGGAACAACAGAGGTTACGCCTTTGTCACCTTCAGCACCAAACAGGAAGCCAAAGCAGCCATGAAGCAACTCAACAACTTTGAGATCAGGTCAGAGTTCAGCTCGCATCTGAACACATCGAGACAACAAGACGACACATCACCTACAGCTACATTAAAATACAATGTTAATCAGGAACTCCTCATGTTTTCATTCATATTTATATTTAATTTTTTGTGCAATATGAGTAATTAATACAAACAACAAAACATATCTGTTATGGCACAGAACAGGACAGGCAATGAAACCAAAAACAGAACAAATAAGAAAAAGTGCTTCACACTAAGTGTGTGTTTCATTTCATTATAGACATATTTGATAATAATTCACCTTGTTTGAACAGATTTGTAATAATTGTATTTCTCTCGTGTCCTGCAGGAACGGCCGCCTGCTTGGTGTCTGTGCCAGCGTCGACAACTGCCGTCTGTTTGTGGGCGGGATTCCAAAGACCAAGAAGCGCGAGGAGATCCTGTCTGAGATGAGGAAGGTCACAGATGGGGTCATAGACGTCATCGTGTACCCGAGCGCCGCCGACAAGTCCAAGAACCGCGGGTTTGCCTTTGTTGAGTACGAGAGCCACCGAGCAGCCGCCATGGCCCGTCGCAAACTGCTGCCAGGTAGAGAACAGACACTGGATATTAGACTTTATTATACTATCATCAAAATGATTGTCAGGTAGAAACAGTTAAGAGAAATGAGGTCAAGCATGGATGCTAAATCCAGAACACAAACAATAAGTATGTTGTACAGAATACTTTATGAAATTGATAATTCTGGTGAAAAAGGAGAGATAAATTTTATCTGTTCGACTGATTGATGTTTCTATGGAGCTGGATGCACTTAAGATGGTTATTAAAAGCAGCCAAAGTACCAACAAAGTGTCAAACATGTCGTAATAGTAAACACAACATGATAATAACAAGTCAAGGTCTCCCTTTGATTGACTTGACTATGTTATCACCAGCCAATCACAGTCTGTGTCACTGGGTCGGTGGCCAATGGAGGAAGAGCTCTGCTGGTCATGGTGATAAGATAAAGTCAAGATGACAGGACGACTTATTTGCTTCCCGAGACTCTGAACAGAAAACATAAAGCAGCTTCATACACATACAGTTTGATTAACAACAGACTGAACTGAAGATGCTGAGTCAGGATACAGACTGCAGGAGTGATGACTCAGCACAGTCTACATTCAACACAAGTATTTTTTGTTGGTTTGTTTATCTGTGAACAGGTTCACTAAAACCTTTGCTGGTGAAACTTGTTTGGCGGATGTAGAATTGACCAAAGACAAACTGTATATTATAGGGGAAAATTCCATGGATCATGGAATTCTATGGATGTTTTAGTTATTAGTGGCACCAGCGTTGCCGTAGTAACAACACCAACGGAACGTCTATGCTGCTTTATTTTAAACCAGACACATATCAGACATTGTTCTCTTTGGAGCATTAGGAGGAGCAGTGAAAACATGTTTAGATGCAATTTTTAGATTTTGACATATCTTAAGGAACTTAATTTAGCTTAATTTCACCTCATTCTGTCATAGAATCATTCAGTTAACAGTTCATGTCTGTATCCGTAGCAACCTGGGTGAAGGGATGCAGTGTCTAAATGATCTCCTATTTCTCATTTATTTCAATTCACAAGTGCATTTTTATAATTTCTAAAGGCCTCACACACACACACACACACACATGCAAAAACACATACACACACAGTTTTGATAAATCAGGACTGTGAGATTAGAGTTGTAAAGAATTTATAATCTTGTGTTAATTTGTGTGCACAGGTTTGCTTTTCTCTGGTCATTTCCAGTGAAATGTGAAGGCGACCTCTTACTCAATCCCCGTGTTGTCCCTCAGGTCGTATTCAGCTGTGGGGTCATGCCATCGCAGTGGACTGGGCAGAGCCTGAGGTGGAGGTGGATGAGGACACCATGGCATCTGTCAAAATCTTGTATGTCAGGAATCTGATGCTGCAGACCACAGAGGAGACCATCGAGAAGGAGTTCAACAGCCTCAAACCAGGTCATTGAGAACAAAGCCCAGATGTCGGAGTGTCCTTGAATGCAACATCAGAGTTGATCCAATGTGCAAATGTGTTTGATGTTTCATCAAGTTTCAGGTTTCTGCAAGATGATTTTTAACAAATTGAATAAATGATTTGGTTGTTAATTAAGCCAAACTTGACTACTGGAAAAAGATTTGGAAAAAAAGTGGTTTTAAACCAGAGTTGTGTGCTACAGGTGCAGTAGAGCGGGTGAAGAAGATCAGAGACTATGCCTTTGTCCATTTCACTCAGAGGGACGATGCCGTCAACGCCATGAATGCCCTCAACGGGAAGGTGAGCAGCCGAGACGCCAACATCCTCACACATTTGTTATTCCTACTACCTATTTTGGACCAGGGAGTAAAATCTGTCCTCCTGCCTCCAGGTGGTGGACGGTTCTCCTATCGAGGTGACTCTGGCCAAACCAGTGGACAAGGACAGTTATGTCCGTTACACCCGAGGGACGGGAGGACGAGGAAGTTCTCTGCTGCAGCCCGACTACGCTGCCTACACACTTGGGCAGGTAGGACCCTGAACGCATCACAGACTCCCACAGCAGGTTCATGTGAGCAGTGTTTGTTAAAGTGAAAATAATTAACATGGATTCAAAGAAACATGTTTAAGCCTCCAGGTCTGTTTCTATTAATGACAGTTATCCTGCATTTTTAAAATTTAACTCAACTAAAAACACAACATAAGTACAAGTGTTTTTTAAGATGGTTTCAACTTTTTTAACATATCTGTCAGGAGCCAGATAAATATGAGCATGCAGCCACTTCAGGGTAAAAATTATTAAATTAGTGCTGGGTTATCAAATTAATTAATCTGATGATCTATCGATCTAATTAATTCATCAAATTGATAACATTTTAATTGCATATCCAATATTTCCTGTAAAAGGCCAAAAATACATTTATGGTGGAAGTTGTCAGGTTTAATCACTGAATGAGAACATTTAAAGGATCTTTTAATATCAGTGTAAACAGGAGGAAAAATCAAGCGCAACAATTAATCAATTCGTTGCCAACTTTTACATTATTCGCCAATGATTTTAATAATCGATTAATGGATTTGAGTCATTTTGAAGAAGAAAATGTCCTAATTCTGGTTTCTTTATTCTTCTATAACAGTAAACCGATGATCTTTGTGTTGTGTTCATATAGACCCGATGATAAAAACTTGTGCTTGTCCTTTACTCTGAGGATGCTGTTGAGTGGATGGTCCAAACTTTGATCCAGAAAAAATACACATTATTGAATGGATTGTTATTATATATTCATGTTCCCCAGAGGATAAATCCTAATGACTTTGATGTTCCTCTAACATCTGCTCTAGCACCACCATGAGTTGGCATTTATTCTACCTGTTCATTTACTAGATGGCTGCTGCTGTTTGTAAGAGCTGTTGTTATGTATTGTCCAAACTGATTTTTTATCATGTGTTGTTTTTATATGTCCTGTTTGTTTTTACTCTGCTCACGAATTAACCTTTGGGATAAATACAATTTTAGGAACTGAAATTTAACCACTTGTGGTTTTGAGTGAAATCTCAGCTGTTGGATGGATTGATCATGTTCCCCTGAGGACGAACCTGAGCAGTTTTGATCCTCTGATTCTTGTGAAAGTGTCAGTTTAGCCAACACTTTGGGCTCTTTCCTCCTGCAGGTGTACGACCCCTCAGCAGCGTACCTGGGTGCTCCTGTGTTTTATGCCCCCCAGGCCTACGCTGCCATACCAGGTCAGTTCCGCTTCCCTGCGGCAAAAACTCATGTTGGAGGCCGAGGTCTGATCAGGACGCCATCAGTCAGAGGTGAGGATGGACAAACTATGTTTTTAATGTTGAAAATAACGATGCAGGAGAGCTCACATTCACACAGAAAAAAAATATGATTTAAGATTTTATTTTATTATTTAACATGGAAATAGGAAAATATCTATGCATTAGCATTAGTATAATTACTTTACATTAGTCTCTAAGGTTCAAAACAACCTGATCACTATGAGCTTTAGTCAAAGACATCAGGAAAAACTGCTGAGTCATGTGGACACTTTACAGTTACAGTGTGAAAATATAAACTTCAACCAAACAAATTAAACATTTTTTCTTGTTTGAGTTTGAGCTCTCACTGCAGCTTCAACATTATCATGTTCCAATTCAATTATTCTTTCAATTGAAAAGTAAAGTTTCCTATTGGAGGTTAACAGCTGAACTTTCTACATGATCCAACTGATTTCTGATGGTGAACTGACCCTTTGTTAAGCTCCTGAACATCAATGAATTTGAGTTTATATTTTCCTCATCTTATTTATAATACAGGAAAAACTACCTCTAAATAATTTGTTTAACCTGGGACTCACTCTATTCATAGCATATACAAGTCCATTTAAAGCATACAAACTCAGCTGAAAGGAGGATTTTTAAGCTGTTAGGAGGTAAAGCTTTAGCTTCATTAGAGTTATTCTTGTTCCAGCAAAATCGCTCTTTTTGTCCATTTCAGTCTAAAATCAAGGACTTAGTTACTTTAGATGTAGAATGAGTGGATGGTAGATGTAAAATTTGCTCTGTGAGAACAGAAAGATTAAAAACTATAGAAACAGCAGCTTCACAAATGGGTCATTTTACCAGAAATACGAGTTAAACTGAAACAAACTGAATCAAGCTCACTAAAATAAAAAGAAGAAAATAAGATCCGCTGAATCAGAGTGAAACTTTGTTGTTAATCAAGTAAATCTGGTCAGATTTAATGATGTAAAGCTTTTTTCTCCTTTGAAATTAAAAACTGTAAAATCAATCATTCAGATATATAATCCTCAGGAAATGATGCCACAACAGGATAGGTGTACTGTTACCATGACAACCACTGTACCTGTTCACACCTGGCTGAATAATTGTCTTGACAGTGTGATTCTTCTACCTGGTTGATTTACAGTGATTTGATTGATTTCACTGCCTTTTCGGTTTCCTGTAGAAATTTACATGACTGTACCTGTAGGGGCTGCGGGGGTGCGGGGGCTGGGTGGGCGGGGCTACCTGGCCTACGCTGCCGGGGGCGGAGCCGTGGGCCGAGGCGGCGGCGGCGCCTCCTACTGTCTGAAGGTGGATAAGCAGGCGGAGGAGAAGCTGTACGACCTGCTGCCTGGAATGGAGCTGACCCCCATGAACCCTGCTGCCATGAGCCTGAAGGCTGCCGCCATCAAACCTGCACCAGAGGTAACAGGGCACTCCTGGAGAAGCTGATTAATCATTACTCAGCCTCATTGTTCTAGGTTTGTTTAGAATTTCTATCAGAGAAATCACTAACTTACATCAACTGAGATCTGGAAAATCTAATCAATGATCAATGATAAGGGTGGAATCAAGGATCCTCGTGGTCATCCAGTCTTCATGTGTTTATGAACATGGTGATGACTCAGTAGGATTCCCATCATTATAGTTTTGGGAAGTGGGTAGTAACTATAGAACCTGTGGACTTAGCTTCTGTCCATCCATTTTTCCCTTTATTACTTTTACTTTTATACTTTAAGTAGTAGAAACCAGGACTTTTACTTGAGCAAAAAGATTTAGTTGAAACTTTAACTAAGTCTAGTATCTATACCTGAGAAATGAGTCTCTAAGATCAGGCTGATCAAAGAACAGGCTCCACCCCTCTGTATCCAGAATGAGCCAGAAGTATTCAGATCCTTGGGGGACCAGACTGAGTCCACATCCTCCACAGACTGTGTGTGGTCGCTTTTGTCTGAGTGAGACTGCTGTGGTCAGGTCTGCACAAAGAATTGTACCAGGGAGAAAAGAAACCATCAGCAGATTGAACTCAGCTGTGAACAGGCCTCAGAGCTCCTCCATGATGTGGATGTTCAGCCTCTGATCAGGATCCCTCATTCCCGGCCTATCCGGCCTTGGAACGTCTCCGGATGTTGAAGGACCTGGCTGTGGAGACCTCAGCTTTCCTCACGCTGCTGCTCTGTCCTGATCAGTGCAGGAGGGATGGATGATGGAAACTCTGTAGTAAACCAGCTGTTCTTCTGTAACTTGTGTCACCATATGACCCTCAGATATGATGAGGCTGATGTATGTGTTGTCAGGTTCTGGATGAGTTGTGTCAGAAGAATAACTGGGGTCAGCCTGTGTACCAGCTGCATTCTGCTATTGGTCCAGACCAGAGACAACTGTTCCTCTACAAGATCACGATACCGGCTCTGGCTACTCAGTACCCCAACGTGTAAGAACACTACTGACACTACTACTACTAGCTATTACTACTACAAAGATAATATGACTTGACACGCAGCTCATACAGAAGCAACATAACACTGTCATCCTCTCCTCGTCTGTGTGCAGCCATCCCTTCACCCCTGCTAAGCTGTGTGCGGCTGTTGAGGAGGCTAAAGTCCATGCAGCCGAACACACGCTGCAGACGCTCGGCCTGCAGACAGAAGGTGCCGCCGACGCCGGCTGCGCTACTGCTGCCGCTGTGGCCTTCCCAGGTATGTGAAGGTCCGTACCCAAACCCACTAACTCTTCACTCCACAAAGCACTAACAAACTCTCACTGCACACTGAACCAGATCAGAACAAGCCGACACTTATAAAGCAGCTTTACTGCAGCACAATGGGGGGTTTTATTTTTAGCTTTTAGCATGTTTTCTAGTTTTCTAAATCATGATTTCCTTTTTTCAACTAGCCGGTGGTTTGATTTCTTTCAAAGTAAACATGCAGAGATAATCCTTCACATTCACTGTACATTATGTTACTGTAATTTACATCATTTTTATTTCATATTACAGTTGTCAACATTAATTTCACTGTTTTAACATTTTTACACCATTTTCACTGACATGTTTAACCATGTTTCAAGTCATTTGAATCTTTTCTTCACTCACCAAGTGTTTTGTGCTTCAACCAGATTGACTATCAAATATCATTAATTTTAAGGCAGCAGCATGTTGATGTGTTGATAAGCAGCTAATAGCAGGTCTAGCTTCTAACAGTCTGAGGCTGATGACCTGTATTCACACTCATTTAATGGGCTGGGGACATTCAAACCATTCATCTGTTTCCCTCAGGCTACACTCTGGCGAGCCCGGCGTCTTCGGCAGTCGCATCGCAGCTGAAGCAGGCTGTGTCTCTGGGTCAGGACCTGACTGCCTACACCACCTACGAAGGCTACCCTGCCTTTGCTGTGACGACTCGCCACAGTGACGGATACGGCGTTTTTTAAATCAGCAGTTTACAAAAGAGGAAAAATGCTTGTAGCTAAAGCACATTCGCACTATCCTTCTTTTATTTTGCCTTTTTATATTTGAAATATGCCAAGCAACATTAAAAAAGTAAAGAGCAAAGTTTTCAGTTTAAAAAAAAGAAGGTTTTCCAACAGGAAATTCACGCTGCAAAACTGGTTCCAATATTCAGTTTTATTGATTTCTATAAACAGAAGCAGAATAGTGTGAATGTTCCTTTATCGCTGCAGGCTTTAGAGGAAGTAAAAAAAGTGACAAAACTTTCCACTACACCGGGTTCATCTCCTCACAGAAACATTTTTAAAAAACGCTGCTGGAAACATTTCGGACTCGCCAGTCGCCCTGAAACTAAATCTTCATCTGCCACTTCACTCACCTTTAATCTCTCAAATTCTGTCTCTGCTACATTTCTGTGATTGTTCTGTGATTGGTTATCTGGCTTTGTTTGAATCCATGTTTTGATCAGTAGCTTTTTTTTTTAGCAGCAATGTTTAGTTTCTTTGCATATTTTTTAATATTAAGTTTACAATAGTAGAAAACATAATCCGTCTAAATTTATTGATTTTCTTCATAACCCTGTGTTTTATCTCTGAGACTTCTGGGGTCTGGAGTTCCTATGAAAGTCTGTTTGGTTTTTTTCATTCAGCAGATTTTTGACCGTTTTTTCTGAAACGTGTGAATTCTTTATGCGGAATCAACACATATCAATTAATTTATGGGACTTTTTAGTTCCACAAACTGTGAATATGAAGGTTTTTATGTAAGAAAGCTCCCAGGCAGCATTTTTTAAAGCTTTTTTTTTGACTACCTGTGTGCCTCAAGAAAGTTTCCATTTTAGCTGATTTTCTTTTCTGTTTCAGTATTTTTTCATATTCACAGTAGGCTGTTGGTCCTGCTCCCAAATTATTCTGTTCATGAAATGAAAGCTCCTCCAACTCTCCTTGTCTCTGGCTCCTTCAGCTACATCCATGCTAACACCTGTTTGCATCCACTGATCAGCGGAGCAACAGATCAAGTTCAGGTTTGGAGACGCCAACAAATTACCAACTTATTAACTCCTGTGAAGTTTCAGGTGTCATTGACAGGAAGTTGAAGGTCACAGCTGTAACATGAAGCACAGCCTTGTTAATGCTGCTCACATCTGACTAACTGAAGACCAGAACCAAAACGATTTTTCTTCAGGTTTGAGCTGCTGTTGTTGAGGTTGTCTTTTAGCCTTTAGTGTTTTTCACAATCTAGAGCTTGTTGCCTTTTAAATGAGTCCCTATACATGCATTTAGGCCTAAAAGTTCCTGTGCAGGTTTTGACCAGCAGTATTTTTACTTGTTGATTCTTGTCTTGTTTGTATCGTACGATGATGCATGTCCACATTTTCTTTTCTTATTCTAAGCTCCCAAATACAAAAATAGTTTTTGTTTGTGCTATTTAATGTCAGTAGAAAATGTAAGAATTTAGTTATGAATTTAACCAAGAAAAACAACAATAAAAATTTAAATAAATTGAACCCATCCTCGTAAAATCAGTCCTGTAACTGCCCAGTATTTTCTATTTCGGTTCATATTTTCATAAGTGAGTTATTTGTTTTGGTCAATAAATCATTAAGTGTTTTTTTTTCAAAATCAAGAACCTGAAACCATCAGATATTTGTCTTTTTTGCTTTAAAAAGGACCTAAAGATGAATTATGATTTTGTTTTGTGAGATAAGAGCTGATTATCTGCAGCTGCTGGTGACGATGAGACTGTTTTTCTGCTAAAAAGGAGCAAAGAACAGCAGCAGCACACATTGATTAGATTGACTTGATTCTTATGTTTGTTCCTTTAAATGTTTCTGGAGTTTTGTCGAGCTGTGAACATGCTGAAGCAGAGACAGTATTAAAGTGTGAGAAGCACTTACAACTTATTTTTATACCAGGAAGAGGAGGAAATATCCAGACACTATTTGTAGTTATTTTTCATTCTTTGGACATAAAAAAATAATATATTTGCCTCCATAATTGAAGTGGAAACAGAAACATGTGAAACTGAATCAGGGTTTGAATTAAACACTAATCTGTGATGTGAGAACCAGAGCAGAGAGGATTGTGGGTAATCTGGCAGTTTTTTAGATCACAAAGGAAACTGCTTTGATAAACTGTAACGTTTCATGATTGATAATTTTCCCAAAATAAAGAAACTAAACAAATCTGAACAAACATGGGTGTGGTATGTGTGTCCATTATTTCACAATCAATACATTTGACTTCTGTCAACATTAAAGATATATATTAAATTGTGTTAAAAATCACATTTTAGTCTTTATCTTTTCTTTTATTCCAAGCTACAATTTAATCATGGAATAAGATGACATTGATTGGTTATTTTGTTGGCAAAATAAACAATGCTGTTCCTCCTATTTATATAATAAATACAGCATTAAAACAGTACTGTATATTCAGTAATTATACCACACACAGTAAATGCATATATGCAGATCTAGATGCAGATTTTTATATACAGATCTATATCTACAGATCCGAGGCATGTAACTCAACTGTTCTTTTGACTTTCTCTTTTGTCTTGAGCTGTTTTTAAAAGGACTTTGCCCATGTCTTTGGGCAGCTTTATTGATAATTTTTTTATTATTACTATTTAAGACCTTTTATTTTTGGAATTTATTTCTGTTGCTTCTTTTTATTGTTGTATAATGACAGGTTATTGTTTATATTTCACTTCATTAATAATATTTAATATAATAAAACAACATTTTTACAGGCCTTTTATATGTTGTATTACTGTCACAGTAGATGGAATAATCACAGACTGCTGCTGTGGATGAGGAACCAGCTGCGGCCAATTAGCAGCAGCAGCTGAGGTCACGTGATCGCAGATAGTATAAAACAGAGCAGCAGCTTCAGCTGCTGAGCTGCAGTATCTTCTCCAACAGGTGAGTTTCACCTTCACTCCCCTCAGTCTGAGCCCAGCACAGTCCACTAGGATCAACTGATGGTTTAACACAGTGAACTCATCCTGTAAATTACAGACCCGAGATTATGGAACTTCAACGTCCAAATTAGTGAAATCCAGTAAAAAAAACATTCCGTTTCTTGTTTCTGAACTACATGTTTACAGGACACATAAAATCGAATTTACAAAGTCGGACTAACACCGAGATAATTTTAAGATAATTGAAAGCTCCTCCTGTCAGTAAACAGGCCTGTCAGCTTGGAGATGGAAGAGCTGTCTGCGCATGCGCTGGAGTTTCCCGCCAGTCCTCGACCCAGCGGCAAACACTATTTAGAACGAACGCGAAGCCGCTAACTTAGCGATTAGAGCGAACAAAGTATGGTATGAAGATATTTGTAAGATTGTTGTCGTGTCATTTTAACACTGGGTCGGTAACCTGCTAGTTTCAGTCTTTAGACTTTTGTTGTTCACAGGTGAAGGCCCAGTTCAACAAGATAAAGGTGAATATCGCCACCTGTCGTAGCGGAGGAGACATGACATCAGCAATACATTTATCTCCGCTATATTTATCTCCGCGCATGTGTTTCGCAAGTTTTTACCCTGTCACAATTTTGTATTTTCGTCCTAATTTTGACCTTTTGACCCAGTGTTTATTTCTGATATCACCGTTTTGTTTTGTTATTTTATTACTTCACATTTAGTTCATGCTATTCATACTAAAGTCTGTGGAGCATCGATGGGGGAATCTCGACTCGTCATGGAAGAGATTCTGTCTCTCTGCCTGCAGAGGATCAGTGTGGAGGAGAACATGAACAGCGACCTGGGTACACACACACACACACACACACACACACACACACACACACACATTTTTACTCTGTGGTGTAGTGGTGTCCACTTCTTTCTAATTGGTATAATTATTTTTAACAGTCCAATAAATATATTAACAATGCATTTCTGAACATTATTGTTAAAATGCTGCATACAGGACATTTACAGATCATTTTGACAGGATCAGATCCAGTTTCCTGCTGCTCGGGTCTGAACAAACAGCTGCTAGTATTTAAGACTTTGTGCTGCTGCTGTTGGTTAAGGTGACATCTGGGCACTAAAATGCTGAGCGGACTGTACATATCATTGTTCATTTTTTGTCTTATTTGTTTAATGCACTTGTTGGTGCCAAATAATTTCATGGCAAATGGGTCTAATATAAATCACATAAGGCAGGAAATTAAATGATAGATGCTATTAATGTTGACCCCCTACACCACTGATCAGGCCTCGGGTTTTAAATCTTGGAATCTCAGAAGTGACAGAGCTCCAATCACAGATACTGAAGCTGTTTTCTGAAATGTTTTCAGAGTTCATCGAGGTGGTTAAAAGCTTTGAGAGCTGCAGGAAGAAATGGCTGCATGCTGAGCTGGAACTGAAGAAGTATAAAGAGCTGCTGGTGAAATCCGACGTGGCCAAAGCTGCTCTGGAGGTCAAACTGAAACACGCCCGTAACCAGCTGGACCTGGAGATGAAGAAACGCTACCGGGTGGAGGCAGACTATCATTACCTGGTGAGTATAAATGTAGATAATCACCTCCGTTTTTGCAGAAAGTGATTCACAGAGATGTATCACTGTGAATATAAAGTTCAGTTTCAGAGCGACTTTAGAGGTACAGCGTCAGAAACTGAATATAATAATGTCTTTTAATAGGTATGTAAATCAAATTCAAAAGGCTTGTTTGTGTTCACCATATTTATACCAGGTGATTTATACAAAACATTCAAAGAATGTGCAAAAACATAAAAATACGATTAGACATGATTTAAACGTTAAATCATAATCTTAATGTCGTCGTCAGGGTGGTTGCTATGTGTGTGAGCCAGGATAATTGACCTTAGGAACCAAACTGTAGTGAAGTTGGTTTGTTATTGAATATTGTCATTTGGTTTTATCTGAGACCAAGGCAGTGTCCACGTAAATAAAGATTGTAGTATATATCAACATCATCATAGTCTACTATAATATTACTGTCAGCTTTCCTTGTGAGGTTACGTTTTACCAGAAACCGGCATCTACACATTGACCTACTGTCATTCGCTGTGGTCCATGTTAGGGACTGTCTGCAATTTACATGTTTCAGTATGAATTGATTATTGAAATATGTTCACCCAAAATAAACAAAATGACTTTTTCCTACTCTGTTTGCTATGGTTCATCATATTCACAACACCCTAACTACTACAGGTGAGGTCTTAGTGAAAAAATATTTGATATAGACATAGTATGCATTTATTACCTGAAAATATTCACTCAAAATCAATTAATAGACTTTTTACCAAAGAGATCACTGCAAAGAGTGCAGAGCTGAGGAGATGACTGTGGAATCTCAATTTTTGTTTTTAATTGTTTAATATACAGGATTGTTTGAGAAACAAATTAGCACTCTAACATTTTTTTTCTTTGACAGTGGGTCTGTGAAATAGGCTGTGAAATGGGTACTAACTTTTATATTAATGGTCTCAAAATACTTTAACTATTAACCTGTAGGAAACCTGTTAAATGAGTCCTTGTATATTGTTGTTTCAGTCTCAGTTCTCTTGGTAGATTTTACATTTAAATATGCAAAGGGGGCGAAAATAAAGAGGGTGTTAGAGGTTATGATTTAAGAAGTTTTCTCTGGTGCCAACAAACTATTTGACCCTGAGAACAGATCATCAGCTTTGTTGATGTGTTGACTTTAATGTTTCAGCAGAGGCAGATGCAGCTGATGTGCGACATCCTGGTCCACGACAGCAAATCCAGTAGCTGTCTGAATGACGAGCAGAAATCTCTTCTGGCCACTTTTGAAAACAAAGCAGCCAATGTGACGACGCTGCATAAGAGCAGTAAGCGGTAAGAGGCTGTTTTTAAAATATAATCCCAGATCTGTGAAGACCGTTGAGCAGGTTTTAGCATGAATATCACAGCCTGTGTCACAGTGATTTAAGCCCTCCTCTGTCTGTCAGGCTGAGCGTGATCGACGAGTCGTCCTTCCTGTCTCACTCTGATATCAGCTACGATCGGACCGACGATGACGTGGTGAGGTCATGAACCGGGGGGACAACAGACAATTCATACAGAAAAAAACAAGGAAGTTATTGAAGTAAACGTAGAATAATTATTTTGAAACATGTTTCTAGTTGGTTGAGAACATTTTTCTTAAACGGAATGAATCATTATCTGCTGCTGGAGGTTTATTTGTTAACTCTTTTTTTTTTTTTTTTTCCCCAGGACGTGGACACGACTGTGATTAAACCGCTGAGGTCTCGAGCCCGAGAGAGGCGGGTACGCACCTGGACCTGCAGCTGACACTCACAGGTAATGCTCGCTCTGTACCTGATGTTCTGCTTCTCTGCAGAGGTCGTCGATGGGCGTGGCTGTCGGGAGGCGAGGGAGAGGCGGCGGCGGCACGTCTGCAGAGCTGCAGGACAGAAGAACTGTGGAGAAGGTAAATCTATAATATCTATAATGATGATCTATAATATCAGTCAGACCATGTTCAAAGGTTTTCTCACAGTACAGCATCCAAAATGGGGGGGAAATCCTCTTCTCTAGCCTAGAAAGACACAATTGTGGAGAAAAGCTGTGTTCTATGAATGTGTTATATTTGTAAAAGTTTTCTCTAGCAGAGGGAAAAATTACTTAAAATCACTACAATGTAAAGTCAGCAGGTTTGGCCCAGGTGCATGATGGGATGAACACTAGAACCCTGGAAGCGTCCAGGAGACTGAAGGACCTGCCAGGTGAACAGCTCCTATGGACTCTGCAAAGAATTACACCTCCTGTGTCTAAAAAAAAAACCTAACCTAAACATGAGACCAGCAGTTCAACCTTTGCCTCCTATGACGACAAAAAGTTGTTGATCAGCATCTTAAATTACTATTTTAAACTTATTTTTTTTCCTAAAGTTGTAGTTTTGGAACAAAACCTTTAATCACATCATCTTGGGCTGAAGGAAACTTAGTTTTCTGATGATTATTAAGGTGAGGATTAGTGAAAATTATTTTTTTTTTCAGTTTTTAAAAGATGAGTTGAACCAGCCAATGAAAAGGCAGCAAGACTTCAATCATTTAAACTATCATCACTTCTCAAAGCTGCGACTTTATTCTATATATTCATGTTCATTCATTTAGTGTTTGATGCCTGTTTGTATGTCTCTTTGTGTCTCTCTGACTCAGGAGGTTGAGACGACTGTGAAAGCGTCGGTGACGACTCCAGACACCGGGGGGAGGATCCACATGGTCGTTGGCATCACACAGCAGAGCCCCACCCGCCCACCACTCTCTGTCACTCAGGAATGTGCGGTTTCAGTTCACGGCAGCGGAGGGCGAGGAGGTTCGTTCCAACATCTCATGAGTGTGTCTCACATTTCATTCCTCAGGATGTTCAAGTTTCTGATCTGGAAGCTTTGTTTTAGGCAAATGTTTCCATCAAATGTTTCTTTTTTTTGATACTTCAGCAGATACTTCAGCTGTGGGCGGAGCTAATATTACAGACAAGTCATATTTTCTTCTGAGCACTTTCTTTCTTTGGAACAACATCTGGTGAACATGTGTAAATGATATGAATGACCAGGACACATCTGCTTCCATTTGGCCAATAGGTGGCGCTGTAGCATCTAACTATAAAGGAAGGAACCTGTCTGTGATTGACCGTCCTTCACCTGGAGAACCCTTCATCAGAATCACTTCACACTCTGATGACTTGTTTCTACAGTTTGAACCAGATTGGTTTTCAGAGTTTTCTTTGATTGGATCCGTTCTGTAGACGACACATCGGTGTGGTGTCCAAATGACGAGATTGCGGCAGAACCTGAAACAGACTCAAAGCTGCAGGAGAGCACCACCGTCAGAGCAGAGAAACCCCTGAAACACGCCTTTATTTCTAAAACGGTACGTAGTCGCCGCTGTACATCATGTCCCAGCGTCCTGTCTGTCTCTGAGCCTGAATCCTCTGCTTCCATCAGGTGATCTGGACTGAGTCCTGCTCGCCATGCGGCAAGAGGATCCGCTTCGGGAAGATCGCCATGAAGTGCAGAAACTGCCGTGTGGTCACTCATCCAGAGTGCAAACATAAATGTGTTGACGGCTGTTCTGGTGCCACGGCAGGAAATGCAGCAACGATGGTATTGAAAGATGATGTTCATTCATTCATTCATGAGAATATTTAGGCGGGATGTCAGCCAATCAGATGTCATCTTTCTGTAAACTGCAACGCCTCTTTTACTCAGAACTCATTGGAGAGTTTCGCTCCGTTGAAGAATCCCAGAGTTCCTCAGCTGATTGTTGAATGTGTGACAGAGATCGAGAAGAGGGGCCTACAGGAGGTAAACTGACCAATTGAGGACGAGTGGATCAATTTGAGTCATTGATGTTCTCCTATTGTTCAGGTGTAGCTGTATCTGGAACAAGAGGGTAAAAATGTTTTACCCGTCTGTCTCTACCTGCTTGTCTCTCCTCTGTCTGCCTGCAGCGGGGTCTCTACAGAATTCCTGGAGGCGAGCGGCTTGTGAAGGATCTCCGGGATCGTTTCCTTCAGGGAAAAACGCCTCTGTTGTTGAGCAGAGTTCAGGATGTAAACGTCCTGTGCGGCTTCCTCAAAGACTTCCTTAGAACTCTGAAGGAGCCGCTGGTCACCTTCAAACTGCACCGCACTTTCATGGAGGCTGCAGGTGAGTCTAACAGGCCTCCTGTCTGTCCACATGTCCAAGTCTCAGCCTATCTGTGTCCCCTCTGTCCTGCAGAGATGTCTGATGAAGACAACAGCACAGCCGCCATGTTCCAGAGTGTAGCAGAGCTGCCAAACACCAACAGACACACGCTGGCTTTCCTCATGCTGCACTTTCACAAGTCAGTGATATTTCTGTCAGCTGCTGCTCGTCACATCAATAGTTGTTGGCCTCATGTGAGGAGGAAGCTGCTGTTGAATCTAATGAGTAAATCATCCAACTAACAAAGTCTGAGATTCTCTGCTCACTGACTTTAACCAAGTGTAACTGTGAATTCACCTTTGCATTTACACCTCTCACAATTAGTTATGGATGTTATGAGTGATTTTTCTATTTGGTCTGAATTTTAATGAAATAAGAAAAAAAATCTTTTGATATTTCAAATAATGAATGAGAAGAAACGTTTTTTTATTTACTAATTTTATTTTATTTACTAATTTTATTTTTTATTTACTATTTATTTACTAATATAAAATATATATATATATAAAATATATATGAAATCAATCTCTCAAAATATCCCCAAAAATATACACTACTTATTGTGATGTATGTTGAGTAATATGTAGACACAGTAAATGTTACATTTTTTTGTTTTATTAGTCGCATGTTCCAGGAGTTAAGATTCTATGAACTCATTTCCAACATACTTTATCTTGTCTTGTTGCCAGCTTCCACATCTATTAATTTTATTGTTTTTCATGTTTTCAAGTTGTTCATTTGATTGCTGTATTAGTTTTCTTCTAAAGTATATAGCCCTGACCATGTAGAATGTTTTCTGTTAAATGTGTATGTGTGTGAATATTTGTTGGATAATTGGAGATGACGGTGTGTTGTTGTACATATTTTTTTCTCCTTTTTTGTCAAGTTTAATATGATGTTTTTGTAGGTGATCCTCAGTGTTTTAACAGAAGTTGAGCAACAAAGGTTACTCCTGTGATGATACCAGTGTTGTCTGCTCTTGTTTCCATCTTCGCTTCATGTCTCAGGGTCATGAAGAGTCCTCGCTGTCAGATGGATCAGAATAATTTGTCCAGGGTGTTTGGACCCACTCTCGTGGGACATGGGATGTCTGCACCGTCCCCAGCAACCATCCTGAGAGACACACTAACTCAGTCCAAGGTGAGTTGCCATATGATGATGTATTAATACAGAGCTACAGGGAAACAGGAACCAGCCTGTTTGCCCTTCAACTTTATTCACAACAGCCTCAAAAGTTATAAAATATTACACATGTTGCATTTTCTTACTCCTTCAAGTAAAATTTGTTGATCAAACTTTATTTGTACAGCAGATTTTATACAGACATTAAACTGTTTTAGACTAACGCACAAGGGAAATAAAAAAGAAAATAAAAGATTGAAAAGCATTTGGGAATAAAGAGTGAAATAAACGTAATATCAATAAGTGCTGTAAATGCTGTTTAGATTTTTTTTTGTTCTATCACCTGAATAAACCTTGAATTTTATTAAAGCTAAAACAAAGAAGTTAAATGCAGATTGTTGGGCACACCAAAATTCAACAAAACAAACCCCAAAAAAATTAATAAACCACAAACGTGTAATATCCTGCAGCTGTAATAACTATTAACCATCTGCTGAGATTAATGCAATGACAAAAAACGTAGTTTAAACAGGGAAGAACCTAAAGGACGAGAACATGTGATCAGCTGTTAGACCTAAAGACTTGTATAAGCTGCAGATTTTCATTATATTAATGTTTGTTAAACCCAACAGCATCAACATCCCACCAATATCAAACATTCAAACTGAACTAAACAGCAGCTGTAGATGTTCTGGATACTTTGTGTAGAAGCCACAGAGCCTGAATTGCTCCACTGTCTCTGTTTTCAGGTTGTTTGCCGCTTGTTGTCCATCCCTGAAGAGTCATGGAGACGTATCCTCAACGACCGCACTGACCAGCCCCCATCATCATCTTCATCATCATCTTCCAAGACCAGCAGCCAGGACGGAGGACATGGTACTAACCTCCCATCAGTTTGTATCTGGATGTTTTAGAGCAGAGGGTTCTGTTCTGAAACCAGCCTACAATACCCATGATCCTCAGCTGCTGCTTCAGTTAGTTTAATGAACTCAAAAAACTTAGTTGAAAAACATATCACCATGGTTTGTGGATTCAATCAAAAACTGATTGAGAATCCAAAAATATGAGTGAAAAGCAGAAAACAACATTTGGACTTCAATGCTAATCTTTGATTTTTTGATGAAAAATTGGATCATTTGAACATTTTTCTGAAATTAAACAATGGGAGAAGTTTAAAGGGAAAAAAAAAACTTTGTTGTAGCTGTTACCATTATTAGATGTAAAATGTGAGCCGACTACACTTTACTGCTGTTTGTAAGATAACCAACACTCAAAGGAAACCACTGGTTTCATCTTTAACTTATCATGAACTCATATCTGCATCTGAAGGAACTAAATTTGCAGATAAATATAGTGGAGGGAAGTAAAGGAAGCAAGTAAAGCCCATCTATAAATGTTATTTATGTATTTATTTTTTGGTTTGGTTTATAAACATTTTTGTTGCATTTATAAATGGGTGAGTTTAATCTATTGGAGGAGTCAGGCTCCATCTTGTTCTTCTCTGGACATGTGGACATGAGGAGATTCACATGTTGATCTGTTCTTCAGCAGCTCGGCTCTTCCAGCCGCTGACGTCCCCAGAGATCAACAGCTACTACACAGCAGCCAGCAGGGGGCCGGTGAGAGGCCGCAGCAGGAACACGTAAGATCATCAACAGCAGCAGCAGCAGCAGCTCAGTGCAGTTATTAAACACTTTAGTCTGGGTGAACCTGATCGATCAGTCACACAGTGTTCTGGTTGCACTGGTCACATCAGTGTTGGCACGTTGTGATTCCAGGAACTGACAGAAAGATAAGAAACATTTTGATAAAGGCTTCATTCCCAGCTAATGCATAACATTTCCATAACATTCTTGTAACTTTCCTTCCAGGTTTGAATCATGTAAAATCTGCCCAAAAAGTTCCTATAACCATAAATTTACATTTTTGTAATGTTTCCTGTTGGTAGAATCTGAACCCCCCCCCCCCAATGTTCCAAGACCATAACAAGAACGTCTCTTTGAACATTTCAGGAACATTAAGGGAGATATGGAGCTGGACTTCATTTTTAAGTCCTTTTATAACTTTATAAGTGTGACTATAATGTTTCATAATAGTACTAAAAACATCTATTGAGTTTAACATATTGACACATCAGTGTTAAATGTTTACTAACCTTTTGTTTTAAGATTGAAACATTTTATTCCTTGTCTTATGATTCTATTTAACTTTATTTTCCCTCCATCTTCATAGATCTGATCTGATGTTTTCAGTGTATTTAATTATTTCATGTTTGTTCTAAAGCTCTTTAAGATGTGTTTCTATGTGAAAGGAGCTATATTGTAGAGCAAGATTTTTATCAGTTAAGTTTGTTCATGTCACTTCTGGATCTAAAGTGAAGTCTTAAGGATTTATTAGCCTATAAATAATAGGCTCTTCTAAATGACTCGTCTAACAATAGCTTTATAAACTCTTAACAGTCTTAAAGCAGAATGTTATTAGGGATCTTATAAGGGCCTTATTAAATATTAACACTTATTATGGGGTAATTACAAGTAACTGTCCCTTAATGTACTTGAAATGAAGGCATATGGTCAGAAAGATGTCAGGAAAATTTTCTCTCTTGAATATTTAGAGAATGTTGTTGGGTTTAATAAGCATTCTTGGAAGCAACAATAACCATCAGCACAGAACTACTCTCCAGACACTGGAAATCTGTTTGTCTTCAGAAAACCTGCAGAATCCTCCATTAATGACCTCCTGACCTATGAACCTGCCGTTTTGTGAGTTAGTGATGAATGTTCAGTTTTTGTGATTGTTTCCTTCCTCAGGGGACGAGTAGAGCCGGGGAGGAAGTTCTTCAGATCTCCCAACTGATCCTGCAGCTCTGCCACAGACCAGCTTCTCATGGTTTTAACTTGAAATGCTTTAAAAATAAAATAAAAAGCACTGACATTTTCTGAATGTAAGAAATTAAATGAATTTAAAACTATATGAAATAAAGTTAAATATTGAAGCTGCAGGTGTCATTACTGCACCTGTCACTGAATGCTGCTTTGCTGCCCCCTCCTGGTCTCACTGAAGAAGCTCGCATACTGTTTATAATGAATCATAATGTGCTGGAGGAAGTTACCACCAGTTTACATTATTTCCAGATTTTATTTTTAAAGGACGAGTTCACAGTGATTCAAGCCAAGAGTCCATATAAACAGAGGCAGGAGGACAAAGTACTTGGATACTTGAGTACAAATTAAAAATACTGTGAAAATACTCAAAGGTCCTGAATTGAAAATATTAAGTATAAGTAGAGCAGTATTATCAGCAAATTGTACTTAAAATCAAAAGTACTCATTCTGCAGACTGTTATATTATTTAATCATTAAATACATTTGGGTATTTTAATGTTTCACTTTATCAATGTGAAGCTAATTTGAGATACTTGGTGTGAAAGTTGAAAATGACAATTTAATAGAATATAATGGAATATGAAAACACATTTGTGTAATATGTTGCATCTGAAAAGGAGCTAAAGCTGTTGGATAAATGTAGAGTGAATACTTAAATATTAAAAGTAACTCAAGTGTACTTCAGTAATTGTGCTTGGGTACAGTGAAGAGGTTTTCCTCTGATTATTCCCCTGATCAGTTTGATGTTAAAACATCCTTTAAATGTGCATAATCCATAGTCATTTAAAGTAGAATGAGTTCTATCTCAAACAATTATTGGTTGTAGCATCAAAGTCCATCTGTGTTAAAGCTCTGAGTTTAATATTTTTCCTGTAGTTTCTGTTCCAGCAGCTGAGCGTGATTCAGCTACAGCTCCTAAGGTGTCTCAGGCCAGATGAGAGATTAAATCCCTCTCGGATCCTTGCCCTTGTTCATCTCTTCTCCAGACAGACATGCACTGGAAACTGCTTAAGGGGTAGCTGGCGGCATCCTAACCAGACCACCTCAGTTGATCCCATTTGACACGGAGCAGCTTGTGTCCGGAGCTGTGTTGTGTTGAGTTTCTCTGGCTGCCTGAGTTGCAGGAAGTGACATCACACAGGTGAGAAACACATCAAACATGGCATGCCCATATGTCAAAGACGTTCACGTCACCAGACAACGACACCAGAACATATTCACATTTAAGAAGCTGGAATCTGTGTGAGAGTTGGGACTTTTTATTCAAAAAAAAAGACTCAAAACTATTTTCAAAATAGTTGACAAATAATTTAATAGTAACTATGGCAACTAACCGATTAATTGAATAATCGTTTTCCTAGAACCAGATGAAACGATCCTGAGAGGATGACGGAGAGTCCTTGAGGATTCTGATCAGGAGAGTTTGGGAAGTTTTAAAGGAAAGCACTTCTGAGGTCTTCAGTAATATCTGGGGTTTTGCATATTTCAAACATCGACACCAAAGCTTCGATGAACCTGCAAAATGTTTTTTAAAACCCATCTGAGTCCGGTCCATCTGAGTCTCGTCCCTTCAGCTATCAGCTGAGCTGCAGGTTCTGGTTTTTGGTGCAGACTCCAGCTGGAGGTGGATCTGAGGCAGTTTGAGGTTAAAGTCCTGGTCTGGTCTTCACAGACTCGGGTGAAGTGGTGTAGGGAGCTAAAGTGTTGATGATCCTGTTCTGTCTGTGCCAGTCTCACCAGTAGGGGGCACTAGTCTCAACCTGGCCCCAGCTCTGCCACTCAGGGAAGATCCCTGCTGAGGTCCTGGGACTTCCAAGAGGATCAATGTCCCGCTCCACTCTCTTCTCTCCGTCTCTCTGGGCCTGCAGGGTCTCTGTGGTCCGGGTGGAGCTGCCATGCAGATCCATCAGCACCAGCCGGTAGTTGTTACCGAGGTTGTTGTCCCAGTAGGTTCGGTCTCGAGTCTTATACTGAATGCAGAACTCCATCCTTTGGCCTGGCGGCAGGACCTCAGGCACCGCCATGGAGAAGGCAAAGGTGTCTGTGTCAAGGCGTCCGTACACGTTGTTCAGATACTGGCAGGACACGTCTCGGAAGGAGCGCCATGAGTCGAAGGTGATCCGGACCGAAACGGATTTCTCGAAGCATATGTTTCGGACCTGCACTGTGCCTGAGAGCAGGCGTTCCTGGACTGAACAGGTCTCCAGAGAAACCTGCTGGGCTTTGAGCCGGTTCCTCAGCTCCAGGTAGTCTGCGGCCGGCTGGGTGAAGTCCAGGACCAGGCCGGACCCCCTGTCAGCAGAGTCTGGAAGGAGGAAATGACATCATACTTTTAGAGATTTATCTATCGTTTCCACCTGAACCAGAACCTTCATCAGAGCAGGATCAGGCTCAGCTGCTGCTCAGTGATTGGCTGTCAGACCTGTGGGTGGAGCCTCTCTGAAGCAGCTTCATGTTAACAATCTGTTCCCATAAGGCAGTTCAGCCCTGCTACCTAAGCTAATGCTAATGTTAGCTCTGCTTGTTTTCATTATTACATTGTTGGAGATTCAAGACATAAATGTGTCACTAACGAGTAATGATTTAATAATTAATCTCACTATTACAGATTGTGAATATGAAGCTGCTTGATAGGTGTCTGTACCTTTAATCAGCATCTGAATATCTGAATATTGATTTGTAAAAGACGGAAGGTAAGCTAACGATAGTAGCATTTCCTATGATCCTGTGCTACATCATAACATTATCGACTCGCTTTAGAAAGAACATTTAATCATTCACTACTAATTCATTCAGTGTTTTCTTAATCAAACATAACAAACTGAATCTTTAGATTCACAACTGTTGAAAACATTTAGAAACAGAAATTTCTCACTATTGATTTAATAATTATAGGCAAACAATAATTCTTGAACACTGAATATGAGTATTTCAGTGATTGGCTGATGCTGAGTCACCTGTGACGTCTCCCAGGTGTAGCCCACCAGCGGTGCCCTCTAGCTCCGTCAGGTGGAACTGCAGCTCGGTCATGGGGTCGTCCTCGGACTCGTTGAAGATGTGGACGGCGGTCAGTGCCAGACCTCTGGAGTCTGCAAACACCACACTCTTCTTCTTTGTCCCGCTCAGCCACACCTGGCTGCCACTCTGTGCCGCCTCCGCTGACATGGTGGTTGCCATGGAGATGCTGCCTGAGGCCAGGCAAGGCCGCAGTGGCTGTCTGTAGCGTGGCAACAGGGCCGCGGAACAGCGGTCATCATAGTTACCGATAAAAGAGTGCAGTGGAGGTGAACTGGCGAGGCAGATTCTCATGGCCATGTCAACAGGCATCGTGGGAGATGGGCCCCCGTGGCGAGGGTTCAGGATCTGGAGAACCCTGAAAACATGACACAGCTTTAGTCCACCACATCTTCTAATGGGGGACCAGAGGGACTGATATATAACAAGCTGGAGAAGCAATTTAAAACTATTGGCAGTGGATTAATCTATCTATTAATGAAACAATTTGATTAGTTGCTTCGTTCATAAAATGGTGGAAAACGCCTCTCATTGTTTCACCAAGCTGTCCAGACTACCAGTCCACAACCCAAAGATTTTAATATTTTCATCATTCAAGTTTTTTTTTTTTTTTAATTACTGTCATTATTTCAGATCCTCTCAAATATTAGGATACAGAGTTGTTTCCATCACTGAACTAACACACAAATCTTTATCATGAAGAAAAGGTCTCAGCTGACTCATGTCAGGAGAGAGGGAAACTTCACAGATAAACAGGAAGGTGATGATGATGATGATAATAATAATTGTGCTGGGGGTGATAATCCCTACATGCTTCCCCTAGGGTCCATCTTCAGAAAGCATGATATAAATTTTCATTGTTATGCTGTTAACTGCCAGATATGTGTCCCCCTGAAGAAAAAGTGATGCGTTCTTCCTGGAACCCCTTCTAGCATGTCTTGAAGACATTAAAGCCTGGATGACCCTAACCTTTTTTATTTTAATGAGAAGAACACAGAGGTGATGATGTTTGGCCCAAGCAGCTCCTGCCCATCCTCCCCTGTCAGTGGGTCGTTTTTGCAAAGTCCTTTGTGACTACCTTGGGTTTTAAGATAGTGATTTTAAATTAGAGTCAGGTTGGTGTCACAGTCAGGTCGTGGTTTTTCCACCTTAGGCAGCTGGCTAAGGTGAAGCCGTTTCTGGTACAGGAGCGTTTTGAGTCCATTTTAAGGTTCTTTTATTTGTTTTCCGAGGTTCTTCACCCCTATGCTCCTGCTCGGGACCTCAGGTTGAGGTTACTGAGTTCCAAGTGACCAATCAGGCCTCCTCACTGTCAGTTTTTCAAACCAATATTAAAACCCATTTTGACTAACTGGCTGTTAAACCTAGCATGACCTCAGTCTGTTTATGCCCATGAATGTACAACACTTTGTTTCAGTTGTGGTTGTTCTAAAGCACTTTTTAAATAAAGTTGAGTGGTGATGATGATGATGACAGAGATGGTGATAATGATGATGGTGATTGTGGTGATGATGATGAGGATGGTGGTTCAGTTCACTCTCTTGATCTTTATATTTAACAGTTCTGACTCTGTTTTTTGGACTTTGAACTTCTCTTCAGCTGCTATCACTCATTATGCTTTATTTACATTTTACACCTGTAACCTAGCAACCTGTCAGTACACACGTACACAGGTGTCAGAGTTTTTGAGCACAACTCCAAACTCATCTTCATTTCTTCACAGAAAGAGCCAAACTGAACATGATTTTTCCTGTTTCTGGAGTTAGAAATGAAATATTTCACATTTCAAAACAACACTTCAGCCACACAGCATTAAAATGACTTGTATATTTATACTTATTTATTTGATGGTTGATTCTTTATTTCTTGTGCACCTGAATTTCTCCTCTGAGGATCAACACTGATCATAAACAGATTTTCTGCAGCCTGTAGCGTGTTTAACAGATATGAGTGCAGATGTTCCACTCGCGTTTTAATCCTCTTTATGTTTGTTTCCTCTGCGTGTGGATTATTTATTCTCTTCATGTTCCACACGGAATATTTACATTTTAATCAGACAAACCCCTGAAATATAAACAAAGCTAGTCGTTATACTTTTGTATTTTCTGCTCTTTTAAAAAAAACAGTTATGCCTGCTGGTAAACGTGTATAAAACATTTTTATTACATGTACATAGAGTAGAACATTACATTACATTACAGGATGCATTATAGGATGCGGAACATGAACAGAAACGCCGACATGTCGCCGCTGTGGCGCAGTTTCTTTTCTCTCACCTGCAGTTCATAGGAAAGTTTCGGTCTCGGTAGAATCCGCCTCAGTCCAGACCGAACCGTCACCAGCAGACCGGAGACGTTTTTATTTCTGTTTTCACTGTTTTAGTTTCACATTTCAGCTATTTTATGAAAGAAGAATAAGAAGAACTGCAGCCTCTTCTCTCATTCTCTCTCACATACACACATACATTCACAGAACAACCAATCAGCGCTCCGGAACGTCAGCTGCTCCCGCTCTCAGCCAATCAGAAACGAGACAAAAAAAAAAAAGACAGCGCAGTCCAGCAGTGACGTTACACACCTATGCCCTGAGATCAGACTGACAGGCTCCGAACCCGACAGGAAATGTATATAAACTAATTAAAAAACGATTTATAAATGTTGGTTTAATAATTATAATCAATTATATATTTATTGAAAAATTGATTATTGAAAAATTGAAATTGATTTAATGCAAATCTGAATTAAACTAAAAAAAAAAATCCAAACATACGTTTAAGAATTTATATATGCCTACCTATTATTAGGGACTACAATATATATATTATAATTTTATTACTACTTGTAGATTCAGAGAGAATATGCATGTATGTATATAAGATCAAATCATGTCATTGCAGTTACCCATTCAACTAGTTTGTCTTAACAAACAAGTCAATTTAAAGGTAAAGTAATATATGATGGACACGTTTATTGCTCTGTAGCTTGTAACAAAGTTTTAGTGAAGAAAAATCCATCTGATCTTCATAGGTTATGATCCTTGTTATAATATTTTGTGTTTTGACACTCTTTGGTCAAACATACTTTTACAGATTCATAATTGATTCTAACCAGGTCCTTTACAGAAGACAGCTGCCCAAACTGAAACCTAATAAACAGGACCAAGCCTCGAGGTTCATCATATGTTTCTCTTTACCTGAATCAAACTGAATCTATTGCATTTAATTTTAATTTGAAAGGGCCTTTGAGGCAAACGTGTCATTTGTGACCTTGGGCTTCATAAATGTAACATTTGATCGTACATATCCACTTAGATGTTCATGATGTTTTTGATTTTGTTGCCAGCTTCAGCTGCCAAATTGTGGCTGCTATGCAGTGGAAGAGGCTTATTTTTCCAAACTATACATGTAAAGATACAAATAGATCTTTAAATAAATAAATACTCCATAATAATATCAGGTCAGGTCCTGTAATTATAACAAGCCAATCACTCTATTAATAATAACAATAATAATAATAATGTGTTTTATTGTTGGTCAGGTTAATAAGACATACAGACAAGCTGCTGTGCTTCAACACTTTGGTTACATCATCTGCATAGAAACATTATAAAAAACATAAGTGCTTATGAAGTTGTGCAAAACAAAGTAATACTGTCGAATAAAAACGAGAACAAACAGAAAACGGATTCAAATAAGAACATCATCGGTAACTTTGTGCTCAGTTTGGAGTTGTAGTGCTCTCGAGCTTGGCATCTTATTCCTTCTGTGGCTTCACAAACTAATCACAGTTAGAAAATTTGTACCGTGAAAATACTGATGATCAACTACAGCTACATTGCTCTGCTGCTCAACCAAAAGAGGCCAAAAACAAAGAGAAACCAACAAAAAAACAACTGATTTTCATTGGTTTCTGTTGAATCCATAACCAAAAGACACTAAAATAGGACCAATAGAAACCAACAGTAACTAAAAGAAACCAACAGAGAACCAAGACAAACCAACCAAAGACCAACAAAAACAACTGAAAATAACAAAAACAAAACAGAAACTAACAGAAACCTACATTGGACCAACAGAACCCAACATGGAACAAATACAAACTAAGAGGAACCTTTAGGAGACCAACAGAAACTAGTAGAAACCAACAAAGGACCAACATTGGACCAATGGAAACAAAAACCACCTGCTGTGGGTTTTAAGGTGAACATATAAATATGTAATAATTGTGTCGGAGGATGACATCATCTCTCTCTTGAGGAATATGGCTTTAATACAAGCAACAACAGAATATTATCTAAACACAATCACTAAATGAGTGCCATTGTTGTCTAAGACTTACCATAGCAACAGCACAGAGCCCTGATTTGTCTTCTTTAAGTGCTTTTGTTTAGATTGAAGATGCATTAGAGTGCTACCAGCTTCTTTTTTTCTGAAGAAGTTTTAAACGCAGAGCAGTGAAACCTCACTACAGATATTTATTTTACATCCAATCAGATGTTTTCAACACAAAATAGCTTCAAAAAGTTGACCACTGAAAGTCAATTTCAAAAGTCCAAATCATTTTGTATCTCACAAACACTTCACAATCCACAGATTTAGTTTTTTTTACTCCTGGATTTGGATCATGTTGGGAATGTTTTCTTTTTACCTACAGTTTTGTTCCTTTTTGATACATTTTCTCCTTTTCTCACTGATTGTTCATGACTGTCTATTTCACCTAAACGTCACATTGACAAGTTCAATGGCAGTTGGATGAAGCAGCAGAGCGATGTATTCTGCAGTTTGTTTAAATCAACTTAAAGTTTCACCAGGTGAAATTATGGCTTCAACAGTGCAAACGGTCCCGTTTAACACGATCCTACCCTGATACCCAGAACAACAAACAACAAGTCCACATCCAAGACTTCAGAGAGTCGACAGTCAACTCATCCTTCATCTGGGAAGTTAACACATGATAACTTTGCTCCTGTAGTTTCTCAGATTGAAAACCTGACGCTATGTCTACCTTTGGATCAGAGAAATAAATTAATCTGTTTATTTTTATTTTTGGCACAGGCTGTAGCTTCTCCTCCTGCTCCTCTTCATCCTGCTCCTCCTCCTCCTCTACAGACAGATGTTGATCTGTTTTGCCAGCTCTCGGTCCAGGTCATGGATCAGAGTGTCAAAGTCCTTCAGGCTGAGTCGACAGTTAAATGGAGCATCAAAATCCATGAAGTCATCCACGTAGAGACCTCCTCCTCCTCCTACTCCTCCTGACAACCACGCCTCCTTCTTCTCTTCCCCCTCTTCATCACCACTGCCTGAACCAACAACAGAGGTGGAAAGGAACAATGACTTGCTTATAAAATTGATATAATAAGTCAAAGGATTTCCAGTAATGTCCATAATTCAGATGAAAACCTGATCATCAAAATTATTCAAATTCAGATTTCATTTTATAATTTCTCCAAGAGTGAAATATTTCACCCAAATCCAAACAGATGATGTGCTTGTGTCTAAAAGACAAGATTAAATGACAGCAGAGCAATCTGTGACATATCAGATGATTCATTACTTGTTTCTTCTGGAAACTAATGGACAAATGAACTAGTTGATGCAGGGTGAAGGACTAACGACACATGCAGTGATTCATGGTGACATGATGTGGTTTATTAATTATAGTCCTATTTACCTCCGTCACTGTCGCTTCCTGCCACCTCATCGTAATCAGCCTCCTGTCCAGACAGAAGATCTCGTCCACAGATGCTCCAGTCTCCAGCGTACCGGTTTATCGGTGGTGGACTCTCCAGCCGGGCCAGACCGCCTCGTCCACGGCGCGACACCACCACCTCCTCAGGGTTCTGGGGCAGAGCCAATCGCAGAACAGGACGCCGCTGCTGCTGCTCCTGCTGTTGCTGCTGCAGGGGGTTATTGGTAAGAGTCGGGGAGGGCGGCGGGGAGGCATCAATGTGGTCATCTGCCATGAGTCGATGTGTCGGCACTGAGGAAGAAATTCAGAAAAATATGCTGAGCAGAGTGACACCTAAGGTGGAGCAGATGTGGTCCCCTGCTCCTCTATAAATGTCATGAAAGAAACCCGCCCCGTCTCACCTGGCCACAGCTGCAGCAGGTAGTGCAGCGCCTCGATGTGACGTTTGAAATCAACGGCGCTTGCTATCTCCTCACCACCGAAACCCTTCCCCCCTCCTCTCCCTCCCCTTCCTCCTCCTCCCCTCCAGGCCTCCTGGGTTGGGGTGAGGAGCACAGGGCCGAAGCAGACGGCGAGGTTCTGGTGCGTCATCCTGTTGGCTGAGCTGAGAGAGGCCACCAGGCTGAGGTGATCAAGCAGCAGAGACAGAGTCGCCTGGAGAGTCAGAAACAACCACAGCAAATGATCCGGTTACTACTGAGACATCAGACCCAAACTCTTAAGGGTCATTTTTTATCACTGAGATTTTACTGGAGAAGAACATGATGCTTCATGTTAGAGTCAGACACAGTACGGCAGGGGGAACAGTAATGGTTCTCAAAGTGGGCTCCAGGTACCCCAAGGGGTCCTGGACAAGGTGCCAGGGGGTCCTCCAGAATTTAGGCCTTGGTTTTCTGACACTTTCTTTTGTAACATCTTAAAGCACAAATCTTATGAGATGGGGTTCGTGGTCTATTTTTCATGAGTTTAAGGATCCTTGATGTGAAAAAGTTTGACCACTTCTGGACAACATAACAGTGTAGTACTATAAGAGGACAATATAGTACTACAGTATTACAATGCTACAGTGTAGTACTACAGTTGGGTACTGTGTGTTACCCTCTCTGGGGGGGGAAGACAGGACAGCAGCTCCACAGTGCTCTGGGCTAGCTCTGGATCGGGGGTCGCAGGAGGGGGTCTCAGGATCATGGCCTCCCTGACGACCTGGTACAGAGTCCTGGTGATGAGTGGAGACGGCAACTCTCGCAGGTAGTCCTTCAGTATGCCTGATGACACAACATCTTCATTTAATAAGGAACCTGATCCTGGTCCAGCAAACCATCAAGACTCTACTAGAGTCTTACAAGCACAAACTGTCTGTTCAGGTCCGAGTCATTCGGGTATGAAACTGACCTGTGATGACGTTGATGTCGGGGTAAAGATCCTCGCTGACACTCACAGCTGAGCTGTTTCTCTCAAACCAGTCTCTGAGCTCCTTCTTCACTGCAGCAGAACCACACAGCCTGTACAGACCCACCACCTGACACACACATGCACAATCTTTAATCACTTTTGTTGTATATTTTGCATGTTTTTTATTTACTGAGCTATGAATTTAAGACTAAAACGTAATTTATCATTATAGGGGTGTTTTCACAGAATAATTTTGGTGTTGATCAGAACATTGATGTTCCTGTCTGATGAAGGAGGAAGGATGTCAACCTTCAGTCCTCGTCGTTCTATCTCTGCCACGCTCTTCTGGATCAGCAGAGGGATCGGAGCTGCAGATCCTTCTTTTTCCACCAGGTGGTGAAGTTCAATCCCAAACACGTTAGCAGGTGCTGGTGTGTCACTGCTGGGCTGTAGAGAACAGTTCAATAAGTACATTTGTATATTAATATAGAATATTATTATTATATATAATGTAGTGATGGAGCAGTCGAAACTTCTGTAGTAGTATTAGTGCTGTGTTTTGTACCTGTGTGTCCCATTTCTCCTGCAGCAGCAGTTTGACATACAGCAGACCTTTGGGCTCCAGCTTTACACACAGCTGCTGACTGCGACTCCCTGAGACACGTGAGTGACAAACTGTCAGATCTGAGCATCCTCAAATCAGTATATCTGCATTAAAACAACAGTTGTCTCTTATAAAACATCTTTGAGCATGTGGAAACACACGGGATATAAATCTGATGTATTAGTAGTTGTAGCAAAATGGTACAATCATGGTATTTTAGTAGCATGAACCTTTAAATAAAGGAGGGATGGAGACTCCACCCAGACAACAGACTCTGTTTCTGGTTGGACGACCTGAAGTCGGATTGGTCAGAGATTTCGCCCCGTCAGCTGGCTGTGGATTGGCTGCAGAGAGAAAAAAGAAACACTGAGATTTACCATTTGTCACAAAGGATCCAGGACACTGCAGTGTCCTTAGAGTTGAGGTTTAGGACCATATACTCTTTCTTTGATTGTTTTAATTTGGACTCCTTGACCCACATTCTTTGTAACAGGGAGTTTCTGTCCAGAATTTCCTGGAAACTTAGTAATTTGCAGGTATTAAACATGTTATAGAACATATGCTGCAATTTGGAACAAATTATAGGAATTAATAGGTGGGTTTATGTGGCTAACTATAAGACCTTTATGAAATGTCAGTTATTTTGTATCAAAGCACATGTTCTCTCCACTAAATACATTAGTGACATCATGCTTTCACTGAATAGTAAAAGTGCTGCATCATAATATTTATATGTGCACCGCATTTTTTTGTTTAACAAACTTTATACAGCAGCTTTTACATAAAGTGCAAAAAAACATTTAACATAACAGAATATTACAGTATTTTATTGTATGACAAATCTGCATCTTAAAAGAACTGAAGAGAAAGTAGAACATTTCACTATAAAATGTAGTGAGGTATAAAAATAGCATCACATGGATTAAGTATCCCAAAACTGTAGTGAAAGAAAGTAACTGTAATTGTTACTTTCTACCTCTGCAGCTGAATAATTGTTAACAGTCTCATTTATCAACACATACTTTCTTTTATTATTATAGGGGCATTTTTGGCCAGTTAAGGGAAACTGGAAAGGGGGAAAGAGAGTGTTGGGAGTGACATGCAGGGTCCAGCCAGCCGAGACTCAAACTGGGGACTCACTGCTCGGGGCATGTTAGCCCATATGGTATGTTCCCTAGCCACTCAGCTGTTTTTGAATCCAAATATTAGAGTCTATATTTAACGATTACAGCTAATGTGAAACATGTTAAACCAGTTGAACATGTTTCACATTAGCTTCTTATAGTTAGCTTCAGTCTCTGCACAATCTGGAAGAGATAATGAACCTTAAATAGCTGCAGTTACCTAGAACACTGACAGGAAATCCTTAGCAGGAGCTGAAGAATAATCAGCAGTGTAGTTAAAGGTGTTAATGAATATAGTTTTACCTGGTGTTAACACTATAATGCGCAGCTGACGCGCTCGCTCCAGCTCCAGGTGAAAGGCGTGGTTTAAGGAAAGGGCGGAGCCTTGCAGGGTCAGGAGGGCGGTCCTCGCTCTGGTGACGCCATCAATCTGGATGGCAAGGAAGACCTCCTTACTGCCCTCAGATCTGTAGGGAACAGAACAGAGTCAACATTCTGCCATGTCACCTGTTTTAGTGTGTAAATATGTTTCCACATGCAGTCCTGCAGAAAACACGGGACGCTTTGAGTCTTCATATTCATATAAATATTTAGCTGTCAACCAATCAATCTTTATCACCTGTGATCACAGTATGATCACAGTAAGATATAATAAACAGCGCAAAAATAAACAATTAATAATCAATAAATCAGCTGCAGTTCCTTTGGTTAGCTACTTGTTAGCTACTACTACTAGTTAGCCGCTATTAGCAACCTGTTAGTTGCTGCTAGATACTATTAGCTGCTGTTAGCAACCTATTGGCTGCTGTTGGCTAGTTTCAGGTGTATGTGTTAGTGTGTGTGCACCTGCTGGTCTTCATCTCCTCCAAGCCCATCAGATGAACGGTCAGTAAACCAGTCACCCGCTGGCTACACCGTGGTGGGTCAGAACCAACGTACAGCTGGAACGAACTGACATCACAGGTTGTATCCTGAGAGGTCACAGGAGGTGGAGCCTGTTGCCGGGGCAGCAGCTCGGGAGAGTCTCCATCACTGAGATAACCTAAAAGGAAAATAATCTAGGCTTAACTAATCATAAAAGAGATGATGATAATGTTTTATTAGACAATATCAAATAAATAACAACATAAGACAAGAAAAACAGATCTGTTGTTTTATAATTAGCATATTTACCTCCTTTACTGGCGGATCGACCTTTTGATGAACGTCGCAGTGGTCGGGCAGCTGGGGCAGAGCTATCCAGGTGATATCTGCTGATCACATTCTGGTTGGATAATGCTGCTGATGACGTGTTCTTACCAGCCGTCTCGTCCCCACCCCCTCTGGTGTCGTTTCCCTGGCGATTGGCACGAGATGAGCGGAGACTGAGTTTGCGCCGCAGCTCAGGAAGTTTCTTCATCTTTAGGGAGAGTTTCCTCACTGTACCTGGAGACCTCAGCCTGTCAATCACACTGCCGGACACACCCCCTTTCTTATTGGAGGCGGGGCTAGAATCCAAGGGGGGGATGTCTGAGAGAGAGCAGGAGAGATGGAATGTATTTTTATGACTGTTATCGGAAAACATTCAGACATCAGAAGGTGCACTCAGGTCATCTCACTTGTGTTTTCTGCAGTGATGTCATCGATATGGTGGCTGACACTGGGGTTGGCACCCTCCAGTTGATAGTCACTACTTCGACCTTCTGCTGGTCCAACCCAAACCCCTCCCAGTCCCTCCTCCCTGTCATCCCTCCTCCTCCACACTTCCTCCTCCTGCCTGCATGGCCCCGATGTGTCCTCCTCTTCTGGGATCGGGTTGTACCAGATGTTGCTGCTGCTCTCCTCCTGCAGCCTGCAGGCCTCATCTGAAGCCTGGGACTTTCCTGAGGACAGCACCCAGGCCCGGCTGCTGCGGTCCAAGCTCTGCAGGTAGGCTCGCTGGCCAGACAGCTTGGTGATGGTGGAGGTGCTGGGTGCTTCAGTGGAGCCTCCTGTTGGTTGTGAGGCTTCCTGTAGCGCTGTTGTAGAACTGACAAGAGCACTGGAGCTGCTGGTTACATCCCAGGAAGGACTGACACCTGTCCTATCACCACGCTGCTCAGTCTGAAACAAAACAAACATCAAACTGTCAGGAGCAGGACAAGAAGAAGAGCTCAAACGACCAGGAGCAGAAGAAGAAGACATCACACTAAAAGGAGCAAAAAAAAGAAGAGCTACAAGGAGTATAACAAGAAGAAGAGCTCAAACTACCAGGAGCAGAAGAAGAAGAAGTTCTCAAAATACAAGGAGCGGATCAAGAAGAAGGCATCACATTATCAGAAGCATAACAAGAAGAGAAGAGCTCAAACTACCAGGTACAGAACAAGAAGAAGACCTCAAACTACAAGGAGCACAACAAGAAGACATCAAACCATAAGGAACAGAACAAGACAGATTTAAACAATAAAAACTGGAATAAAACAACCCTGTTGTCCTGTACCTTGTCCTGTGTTAGTTTATGGCTCCAGGCCTGTCCAGGTGCATCCTGGGATTTTCCTGAAGCCCAGTCCCAGTCAGAAATCCTGGGGCCAGGTCCTGGGGGCGTGGCAGTGGGTGGAGCCACAGAACCCTGCCGTGCCCACTGCTGTTTCTTAGCCACTGTGATGTGGTTACGGGGGGACGAGGGGGGGGCAGGGTCCACGGGTGCTGCTGGTCTTGTCGTGGTCACTGATGGTGATGAAGGTGATGAAGACGTCTGGAGGATGGTGTCAGACTTTACTGGAACATCTGGAGGAAACACACACAGCTGTTAGTGTCATTTTCACTGTGAATTTGCCTGCATTGGTGTCGGCATATTTGTGGACAGAGAGGGGAAAGAATTCAGAGGGGAGTCATTCTGTGGTTCTGTTGGTTTCAGTATGGAAGTTTGATAAAGACAAAACTACACACTGAGCTCAAAACTTCTGAGATTCATCAGCAAAACAATCTGTTTTTAGGGACAGGGGAGTCTATGTGGAGGCTACATAATCAATAATCCCTATTAATGTATTTCTCACAGCTGTGACTAACAGGTGTGACTCTGCATATTTGACTTGTGTCCTGTTTTTAAGCTTTTTTGTAAGCTGTTTTTAAAGAGCACAAATTATTTTGCACATGTTCAGCTTTGTGTTTATATTCTGGGGTTTTGCTGGAAAATCTGAATAATTCACAGTTAAATCTCCTTATTGATCTGATCCTGATTCTTTGTGCAGCTCCTCAGTTCAACCTCTGTCTGAAACAGCTGTTTCAGCAACTGTCTCTTTATTCCCCACCTCCTCATGAGCTTGCTGTCTTCTGATTGGTCAGTTTCAGAAAGCTTCCTTTGACTCTGGAGGCCGTTTTCCTCTTTTACTCATGTTCTCAAATATATCAGACACGTTGGACTGTATCAAATCTGAGATATGAGAGTAGACAATGTGCACAACACATGGAAAGAAATACATAAAATATCATGTGATAGTGGCAATGAATTGATTTCAGCTGTAGTTCAGGGTGGTTTCATGTTGCATTGGAGGGTCTAACAGCTGGGTGAAGCCCCTGAAGATGATCTCTGGTTTTTGGCTGATACTTGCGTTCAGTCTGGTCGGTTGATGCATCAACATCTCACAATAAAGATCAGCGGCTGAGTAATGTGTGGCCATCAGAGGGCAGCACAGCAACACCATGTTTTACATGATCAGCTGCTGGAACATTCTGCTGCTCCACTTTCTGTGTGTGTGTGTGTGTGTGTGTGTGTGTGTGTGTGTGTGTGTGTGTGTGTGTGTGGGCTGGTAGTGAACACGCTACTTTATCACAAATTGCAACAGACAGGAAGTGACGCTCTCCAGAGGTCAGACTCCACTTCCTGTCACCTGACTGAAGACCTGATAGAAGAGTGAGTGTGAGCAGCTAATAATAGTCCATCTGTTTTTAATTTCCAGCAGCCTGAGAGATGCTGATCAGTGACAGAAAAGGAGGGAGGGAGGTGAGCGGGAGTGGAGGGGAAGGGAGGGGGGAATGAATAAACAGCTGTGTCTCTGCAGATGTCAATGAACTCTCTGTATTTAAGACTAAACACACTGCTGTCTATTCACTATTCATTAGTCTTAAAATACACAGACACACAAAGACTGCAGTCACACACACACACTCTAAGAGAAAAGTAAATATGTTGTTAACTTGTACTAACGTCCTACAGATGCACATTTTCATATAATTTTCTCTGAAAGGAAGCCTTTTCTCTGTTCAACGTACAACTAAAAATACTAACTTTAAATAAAGTTCATGTTTAATTATTTTAAACTTGATTCAGCTGCTGGATCTTCTGTTTGTCTCATAACGTCCTGTTGACTGTACATCACTTCCTGTCAGGTACATCCTGACAGAGTAGCAGTGGTGGAAAGTAACTAACTACATTTACTCAAGTACTGTCCAGTAAAGTACACTTTTGAGGTACTTTGATACTACTTTATACATAAAATATTGTACACTGTGTATTGCGCTACAATTTGTTTAACTCATACTTATGTATTTTTACTGCAGTACTTTAACTATATCAGCTCATAATACAGGTCTTGTAATGTTATGTGATGCATATGGTCATGTGACTCTAGACAGACAGTTTATCAGCTGATCATCCACACTGAACCACAGGAAATAATTTTATTGTCACACTCTGCTGATAATGTGTGTTCTCAGTAGTGTGTGTGTGTGTCTGTGTGTGCATGTGCGTGCGTGCATGCGTGTGTGTTTTCACCCAGTGTTAGTTTTATATCTTAAATCTTTTCTTCTATCACAGTGAGATGGACAGGAAGTCACATTACTACACACACACACCCAAAGTACTAATGACAGGAAGTGGTCTGTTGACCCAGTTTGTCGGCAGGAAGCTGAAAATTAAAGCATGTGTGTCGATGAGTTTATCACAGACTGAACTGACTTTTACACACACAGTTACATCAGATCAATACATCTGATCAAATAAACATCATAAATCAATTAATTAAACTGATAACAAATGGGAAATGTCTAAAGGAGATGGCATCTTTCTCAGCACAGTGTAGAACATGTTTGGACTTGTGTACCAAGAAGTACGAACCACCTGTCTGTACCGCAAAGTAATACCTGCATGTACTGTGGTGTAATACCTGTCTGTACTATGATATAACACCTGTCTGTAAACAAGCTGCAGCTGTTTTTCTTTTCCTTTCCCGCAGCTTCCTTTCCTTTTTCCTTCTTCTGACCTGAGTATTTCACTGCTTGTGTCCCTTCACTCATTCACACTCGTTCAAACACGGATGTTCGTCTTTTTATAGAAGGAGTCAACTGCTCATCAGGATGTTGTCTAAGCATTCACACACACTCATTTAATAACGCTGCAGCAACAGACTATTCCGGGTTCAGTATCTTGCCTGTGGACTCACTGTCTGCAGGAGCTGAAACTACTGATCCTTCAATATAGGGAAACATTTTTAAACGTTTTAAAGCTTTGTCTTTACTGGGATACTTGACTTTCCCTTGACTTGGCATGATGTGGATTTGAATGTGAACATTACTCAGACTGAGGCTGGTGATGTTTCACAGGAACAGACCAGAACCCAGACTGAGAAACGCCAGGCATCTTGTTTCTCTGCAGATTTCTGACTGTACCAGCTGGGACTGAGCTGGGACACCACAGATGACATCATGGTGACCACTCTGCAGGCTGTTTGTTCATTGGTCATGTGTCTGCTGTTTACTGTTCTCAACACAGAGAACAACGCAATCACAGGGACTCATCTGACCTCTGACCTCTACAGTTCATGGAAACCGATCTGCTTGTCTGTCTGTGTGAGTGTGTCCGTATGTGTGTGTGTGTGTGTGTGTGTGTGTGTGTGTGTGTGTGTCCGTATGTCTGTGTCTGTGTGTGTGTGTGTGTGTCCGTATGTCTGTCTCTGTGTGTCCTTATGTCTGTGTCCGTGTGTGTGTGCGTGTGTGTGTGTGTGTGTGTCCGTATGTCTGGTGTGTGTGTCTGTATGTCTGTGTGTGTGTGTGTCAGTATGTCTGTGTCTGTGTGTGTGTGTGTGTGTGTGTGTGTGTCCGTATGTCTGTGTGTCCTTATGTCTGTGTCTCTGTGTGTGTGTCCGTATGCCTGTGTGTGTTTGTGTGTAGTTGTCACATCTGTTTCTGAACCTTATGAGTCAATTTAAAGCTCTCAATATTCTTATTGTGTCAATAAAAACATATTAATAAATTTGTCATATATAGTGTTGACAGGTTGCAATGTTCTCATCTGTCACATTATTCTTAACATTTAATTATTGATTGTTCCTGTTACATTTTCAGAGTAAAATTCAAGTATCCAATCAAAACAGAGATTGTGATTCCAGCTGAGATCAGACAGGACTGAGGCTCCAGCAGCAAACAACTTTATAGAATGTAGACAGGACTGAGTTTTTATCAGCATAATTAGAAAATGTTGTATTAGTTTTACACTGATTTACTCTTCTGTATTTTATTGATTGTGTATGAACATAATGTACAGCTGTTTCTAGAGTTTAGAGAACCATTAATTTCTTTGTTGATTAATCTGATTTTTATTTCATTCATTGATCAGATGTTTGGTTCATAAAATGTTGATCAGTATTTCTCAAAGTGAAAGTTGTCATTCTCACATGTTTTATAAACAGACCTGAAGACAGTAGAAAACATCCTGTTAAACATATGATTAATCAATTATCAAAACTGTGGATATTAATCATTAATAACGAGAATCTGATCATTAAAATATTTCTAATTACATTTACAAAGAAACTCCTATTGCACTTAATATTGATTATTGATGGCATGTTTAATCTTGTTTGTTCTTAGGAATATTCTGCTGTTGGGGTTCAGAGGATGAGACTCAATGTGTTGAAGATCTTTGAACATGTGAGGATGTCACCTTCATTTGTTTGGTAAACACTGATCAACATTTTCTCCATTTTATTGATCTAATGACTGACTGATTAAGAAATGCTGCATGATGCAGTTTCAGCTCTAATCTCAAACCCAATGATCACTGTAAAATCTTCAATTTACTCATACAAACAATGTTTGCATCCCTGATAATCGTTTCATCAATAATCTTTGCAGCTGTGGGGGGAAATGTGAGAGGATCAGTAAAGTAATTATCTGAGAGGAACATGAACATCTGCATCTGACAGATGTTGAGATAATTAGTGTTGATGATGTCACTAAACTTTTAAAAGTTGTATTCTTCTGATGAACTTTGTCTCTGTCAGATGCAGTTGTCAGGTCACAGACTGCAAACTCTGATCTGCTGGTGATGATGATGATGATGATGGTGACAGTGATGGTGATGGTGTGAGTGTGTCCTCACCGCTCAGTTTGGGCTCAGTTTTCCTGCGGCTTCTGTCTTTTCCTCGCAGCCGGGAGAAGGTTCTCTTTAGCAGGGGCTCGGCCATGGTGGACCCCGTCCTCCACCTCCTCCTCCTCCTCCTGCCTGGAGGACCCGGGGAGGAGAATGGAGAGAGTAATCCAGCAGGAGAATAGAGGAGTCGAAGCTCCTTCTCCTTCACTGCTTCATGTTTTCAGACTCCAGCGTCTCCACTTTAGCAAACTCGCAGACGGAGCTGCAGAACAGGAAATGAATTCCACACATTCTTTCCCAAACTCCCCCTCCTCCTCCTCCTGTTCCTCCTCCCACTCTCCTCCCTCCACTGCTGCAGGGGAGGTAGGGGGAACGGGCCACAGAGGCTCCTGGGAAATGTAGTGCAGAATTTGCTCTGCAGTCTCCAAAAAAAGAAAATGTCCTAAAATGTCAGAAATATGATGAATGAAAGTTGAGATAAAGATGCTGATTCAGCATCCTGATGCCAGAAGAGAAGCTGAGTCAAGATCAGGATGCAGCTCCAGCTTCAGTGATAGCAGTGATAATAAGAGAAGCTAATAACTTCCCCAGAGATCTGTCTCTCTGTTCCGGGATGAAACCTTCAAGACAAACTTTATGTCCTCAAACACAATGGAAACAAACACTGCAGCCGTCCACCTGTGGCTTTTAGCCTCTTTCTCCATAATAGAAGCATCTAAAAATTATTTTTAAAAAATGAGCTCCAATCCTAGTTCTAAATATTGTTGTTGAAGTCTTTAGTTCATTAGATTTGACAAAATAAACTGGTGGTTTAACCTTGGCATTGATGGCTACATCATCTTATTAAATTTTCAAACATATATAATATTCCATCCTGAGCCAATTATATCTGTGTTTCCCACAATCTAACTCATGTAGAGCAGCTAAACACATCAACCAGCAGCTGCTGGTCAGAGGATAGTTAATGAGACAAATCAATGAATCAATCAGAAGATAACGGGTAATAAAAAGATCAAAAAAGACTTGTTGCCGCACCTGACTGATCCTTTACTGCTTCCTTTATTATTTCATTCATTAATAATTTTTTTTTATATAAATAAATGAGAAAATAAATAGAACATAATATATCTGGAAATAAACAAATTGTTTACTAAAAATAAATATGTTCAGGAAAGAAAAATAATTCAAAAATTAAAAATAGTCCAATAAATAAATACATTTATATTTTTAATACATTAGTTTGCATGTTCTCCCCGTGTCTGCGTGGGTTTTCACCGGGTACTCCGGCTTCCTCCCACAGTCCAAAAACATGCTGAGGTTAATTGGTAAATTGCCCGTAGGTGTGAGTGTGTGAGTAAATGGTGTGTGTGCCCCATGATTGGCTGGTGACCATCTAGGGCACATGTGTCAAACTGCAATCCAGAAGGGCCGGTGTGGGTGCAGGTTTTTGTTCCAACCAAGGAGTCACACACCTGACACACCGGCCCTTCTGGATTGCAGTTTGACACCCCTGATCTAGGGTGTATCCCTGCCTCTCACCGTAACGTGCTGGGATAGGCTTCAGCAGACCCCTGCGACCCTAATGAGGAATAAGCAGGTATAGAAAATGACTGACTGAATACATTATTTTATTCGTAATAAATTAATCTTATTTAACGTGTTAATGTCTCATCTCTTCTCCTGCTTTATTCATGGTCGCGGGGGCAGAAGCTTCAGCAGGGAAGCCTACACTTCTCTCTCTCCTACTACTTCGTCCAGCTGTTCCAGGGGGACCCCAAGGTGTTCCCAGACCAGCTGAGAAAAGTCTCTCCAGCGTGTCCTGGGTCTTCCCCGGGGCCACCGCCCAGAGGGACATGCCCAAAACACCTCACCAGGGAGGCGTCCAGTAGGCATCCTCACTAGATGCCTCAACTGGCTCCTCTCGATGTGGAGGAGCAGCAGTTCTACTCTGAGCTCCCTGCGGATGACCAAGCTTCTCACCCTATCTCTAAGGGAGAGCCCAACCACCCTGCGAAGGAAACTGATTTAAGCTGCTTGCATTCATGATCTCGTTCTTTCGGTCACTATCCAAAGCTCTTGACCATAGGTGAGGGTAGGACCGTAGATTGACTGGTAAATCGAGAGCTTCGCCTTTTGGCTCAGCTCCTTCTTCACCACAACAGACTGATGCAGGGACCGCATCACTGCAGACACTGCACCAATCTGCCTGTCAATCTCCCTCCATCCTCCCCTCATTCATGAACAAGACCCCGAGATACTTGAATTCCTCCACTTGAGGCAGGATCTCATCCCCAACCCGGAGTCAACACTCCACCCTTTTCCAGTCGAGAACCATGACCTCAGATTTGGAGGTGCTGATCCTCATCCTAGCTGCTTCACACTCAGCTGTGAACTGCTCCAGGTAGAGCTGAAGGTCAGGGTCTGATAAAGCCTACAGGACCAGATCATCCACAAATAGCAGCGACCCAATCCTGAGGCCACTGAACCGCAGCCTCTCGACACCCTGGCTGCGCCTAGAAATTCTGTCCATAAAGATAATGAACAGAATCGGTGACAAAGGGCAGCCCTGATGGAGTCCAACCCCCACCGGAAACAAGCATACAGGGACCGGACAGCCCATGTCAATGGGTCCGGAACCCCATATTCCCCGAGCACCCCCCATAGGGCTCCCCAAGGGACACGGTCGGACAACTTTTCCAAGTCCACAAAACACATGTAGACTGGTTGGACAAACTCCAATGCACCCTCCAAGACCCTGCTAAGGGTATAGAGTTGTCCACAGTTCCAAGGCCAGGACAAAAAGCACACTGCTCCTACTGAATCCGAGGTTCGACTATCTTACAGACCCTCCTCTCCAGTACCCATAAATAGACCTTCCCAGGGAGGCTGAGGAGTGCGATCCCTCTATAGTTGGAGCACACTATCTGGTCCCCCTTTTTAAAGAGGGGAACCACTACCCTGGTCTGCCAGTCCAGAGGCACTGCTCCCGATGTCCATGCAATTTTGCAGAGACGTGTCAACCAAGACAGCCCTACAACATCCAGAGCCTTGAGGAACTCTGGGTGAATCTCATCCATCCATGGGGCCTTGCCGCCGAGGAGCTTTTTGACTACCTCAACGATTTCAGCCCTAGAGATAGACGAGCCCACCACACTTTACATATTTTTATTTGTAAAATATCTTGACTATGGATCATTTTCATTCCACTTCACTTCTTTGTGTTGGTCTGTCACAAAAAGTCCTAATGAAATACATTTAACTTTGTGGTTGAAACAAGATAAATGTGGAAAAGTGAGTGGGTTAAAGTGTCTGAAGACGCTGCTGTAGTTGTGTGATGTTTCCAGTAGATGGTGCAGATCATCCACCATCATCTGCTCAGACACTTCCAGCCTATTTCTGTTTAACCTCTGAACCTCAGTTGGATTCAGTTGGTGTTTTTATCTATTAATAATTTAAAAGAACAGATTTAAAGAAGCATGTTTTCTGTCTCAGCTTCATTTTCATGTGAAAGTCTGACAGTTCAGCAACAAACTGCAGGAAAAAGTAGCTGTAGCTGAGAAAGTAGCTGTGGTCAAAGTGTTGATATGTTCATCAGACTCTGAGTCAGTTTCCCTGTGTTTAGACAACAGGCTACAGCCAGGGTGACTGAAGGCAGCTGCCAGGCAACTCAGGGACAAATACTTCACCTTCTACTGACTTTCTGAGGACACATACAGTCTAAAAACAGGTGAGGTCATTGACTCCTACCACAGCCAACAGCCCAAAGCGGCCTAACCTTCACAATAAATGCCCCTAACTCACTCTAATTATTATCTTCACAATAAAAGTCCTGTAACTCACCCTCCTTGTCACTTTCACAACAAAAGTCCCATAACTCACTCTACTTGTCACCTTCACAATAAAAGTTATGTATCTCACCCTCCTTGTGACTTTCACAATAAAAGTCCTGTAACTCACTTTACTTGTCACCTTCACAATAAAAGACCTGTAACTCACTCAACTTGTCACCTTCACAATAAAAGTCCTGTAACTCACTGGACTTGTCACCTTCACAATGAAAGTCCTGTGATTCAGTGTACTTGGCCCCATGAGGAGGACAGAACAGACGCTGAAGACAAGCAGAGGACAAGTCAGCAGATTAAAAACAGGACACGTTGGGTGTGGACATCTGGAGCCGCCAGTCAACCCCGAATCCATTAACCTACTCTGGTAATTAATTAAAGACATGTCATGTTCAATTAGAGGAAACTAACCAGTCACAATCATCTTAATTGACCCGATCAGCTGTGTGTGGGGGGGTAAGGGTGTCTTAACTAAAAGTTCTCTACAATGAACACATTTTAACTCTTTTTAAATCTAACTCAATATTCTACAAACAGACTTGAGCATTAAAAAGAAGGAAGAAACATTTTCATCCAGCAGGGGGTGTCACACCTCCACAAGAAACTCTTGTGGACGTGTTCTCATCTGAACTTACTGAGGAATGATCTAAATAAAAGTAATGAAAAATCATCTGAAAAAAATCATCCGAATCTTTCTTTCTGCAATTCTTTAAAACAAACAGGTCAAAATATGAACCCTTATAAATCAGTAGAACAAAACCAAATTATATGAAAGATTGTGATTGATTAATAAGTAAAGAGATGACATTTTTATTTCAATGTTTTTTTTTTCACAAATTTCACCAGAAATGTACAGTCTTGACTGTAATGCTGCAGGCCTTACAGTAAAGATTGAGGGAACCACAGCAAGACGCAGGATCCACTTTTTATCAATATAAAATGTTATTTTTGTTCTTATTTTTTACTCTAATTTTCTGCAATGTTTTCTGTATTTTATGAATTATATATAAAATAGAATGTGCGGCTGCTTCTAAAGCCGCAACTATTTTTGACCAAGACGATTAATTGATTATTGAAATGGTTTGTGATTAATTAGACTAATGGACTCATTGCATTTGATTTTTTTTTAGGTTTCATTTGATCATATTTACCATTTTTAATCAATTGGTTTTACCCTGAAACTCTCATTGCACTAAATATTATTTGTAAATGTCTGAGCTTCATTTCTTCAGTCTCTTGATGACAGTTTATTCTCACAGTATCTAACAGAGGATGAGAATCTTCTGTGATTTTGGAATCAGATGTTATTTATATTTCCCTCGATGTAATATTGTTGTTTTCCTCCTGAATGAACCAGAAATGACAGAAACACTCAGACAGAGAGAAACACAAGTATTGATCAGCAGCATCAATTCAATAACTCATGTTTGTCTCTTTTGTTTTCAGCACGAACAATGAACCACGTTTGTCTTTTTAAATGTGTTGAAACATTTAAAATCAGCTGCAGCACATCTATACAACATTAATATTAATGTTGTATAGATGTGCTGCAGCTGGATTTAAATGTTATAATCAGATTTTAATCAGATTTTAAAGCTTCTCAAACTTGTAACATTCTCCCCAAGACAAACGTTTGAGGATAGAAGGATTTAAATATAACAAAGTAAATGTTTGAGGCATGTTGTTAATTAAAATATAATATATAATAGTTAATCGTTTTATTTGGAGTTTTTGCTCTGATATGAATCACTTAATCTTTATGAATCTGATTCATCCCACATCATGACACATTTTCACACTAGTATTCAAATCATTTTCAAACTTGCTTTATTACCAAACAAAAAGCAACAGAATGTGTCAGAGAAGCAACAGAGATCAGCATCACTGAATCTGGAGCCGCTGATTCTCTCTGTTTCCTCTTGGTGTCGCTATGTCCTCGCTCGCTGATTCTCTGCTGGGACAGAGGGAATTCCCCAAGCTGGGACAACTGGAATTCCCTCTGCAACACACACACACACACACAATCTGAAAGTGTTTTTCTGTTTCCAGCTGAAGGTCGAGTGCTTTGTTTCCTCTCGTTTTATTTTCATTTTTCTGGTTCTGGTGTGTTTTTCTTTGTGTTTGCTGCTCGTTGACTGTAACTAGCTGCAGTAGAATCACACAATGGAGTCAAATAGAGTCAAACACTGAAGGAGATGAGGACAGGAAGAGAAATCCAAAGAAAACAATAAAAACCAAAGACAAAATCTGAAAGTAAAGCATTATTATTATTATTAAATATATATAATAAATTAAAAAGAGAAACACCAAACTAAACAAAATAAAAATAGAATCAAGAGCAATACCAAACTAAACAAAATAAAAATAGAATAAAAAGAGTAAGAACAGAATTAAGCAGAATAAAACAGAAGTCAGTAGAATAGAAGCAGAATAAAAGCAATAAAAACTGAATAAAGCAGAAATCAGCAGAATAACAGAATAAAAAATGTTGTATTTGATGACAAAGGAATAAAATTTGCATTAATCCAGAGATAAAAGTCTAAGACCATTAAAATAGAACATTAAATCTTTTTACAAAATCACCCAGTTTGTATTTTTCACCTGAAGCATCAATCAGTTAAATGAGTTAAACATTCATCTTCCAATTTCAGGTCAATCAATTCAAACTGTTTCAAGCAGTGTGTTTACATGACATTACATTACATTTAATCCAAATCAATTTCAAAGTTCATTGGTATATTGAAGTCAATAATAAAAAAGACTCATCATTTATTTGGTTAATTTTGAAGTGACGTAGGAAACACAAGTAGTTTTTTTCCGGAGGTTAACACCCCTTTTATGGAATGTATTTATTGATTGGTTATTGATTGATCAGCTGATGGGACAGTGAAGAAGTCAGCTGTTGTGGTAATACAGCAGCTGACTTCACTGATTCACTGATGATGCAAAGACCCCCACAAAGCATTTCCAATCACAATGCGACTTGAGTTGAACGTGTTAAATGGCCTAACATACATGGCTGCCCTTCACTACCATACCACCCTCAGCGCAAACTGCAAACAATACATTCGCCAGCTTCCTTGGCAATGGAAACAGACCCAGATTTTGACTGTATTGTGAAACTTAATCTGAAAAAAACACGTCACCATGATTTGACCAAATCAATACAGCTAAAAAAAATATATGTACCTCTGTCTTCCACCATGCCACCAAAAAAGGCCAGCAGTAGAGAATTCATCTGCAGACCTTAGGCTACATGTTTCATTTTTACCATGCAGGAATAAAAATAAAAATACAATTTTAATGCATTGTTCAGTTGAAATGACATGTGACCTATGCAAATGTAAAACAATATTTTCAATAGAAAATGATTAAATTTCTGTCTGCTGTGTATAAGCATGTGTGAAAGTTATGTTCTTGAATGTGGTGCTTTTATTTAGGATAATTGTGCATTTTAGCGTTATTAATATTTATTATTATTAATTATATCAAGCAGATGCCCACGCACCAAAACAGAAGCACTTTACAGTCAAAATCTGGGTCTATTTCCGTTGCCAAGGAAACATGACGCTCTGCTTATGGTGCTCTGTGCCATTCAGACCTGACTGAAAACAAAGATGCATTAATGCAAACCGTAGCGATTAAAAATGAAACAAAAGCAAACATTTTTCACATCCAACATGGTATCACGAGTTGTTTGGCAGTGTGTCAGTTTAGTTATGGGAAGATGATTTTGTTTTTTCAGCAGAGTGGCTGGTTCATGATTTCATTCATGACTGGTGATTTTGAACCCTTTGTGAAAATGATCACTTTTGTTTTATTTTTAAGCTCTACTTTGCATTTGTTTTCACTCTGGTCTGAAGGGCACATCGGGAAGAGTGTCTTGGACTGTGACGTTTCTTTTTCTTTTTGCTCTCATATATATATATACATATATATACACACACACATATATATGTATATGATAATGTTTGCAGATATATTATTTTATATTATTATATTATATTATTATTAATACTCCTACATTATTCTTTTTTTGAAGAATGATACGTATAATTATGCAGAGGCCAGTGTGATGTATTATGAGAATTATTTACTTATAACAAAAGGTCTTATAATTCATTTATGGTCACTGTGCTTAAAACCCACTAAGTAGAAAAGGGGGAGGGGCTTAGAATGATAAAATAACGCCACTGGTAATGCTAATGTTCTTCCTACGGAACTGCTACTGCTACACCAGCAAGGAACATGGACAGGTAAATTAACATGTGTCCAAATGATAAACAATGTTAACCTAATTATGTAATGTAAATTTAGCTAGTTAGCAATAGTCAGTTAATAAAGTTTATATGGTTAATTGTTTATATGGTCAATTGTTCATAGTTGGTTCATTTAACCTTGACTGTAAGAAAACAACAATCGTATTGTTATATAAAATGGCCTTGTCCTTAATTAGCTGAAACAGGTTAGAAAGACATAGTGTTCCATATAGATAGGTAGATTAAAATCATTAATTGTAATTTTTAAAGTTAAATTTTCAAGTTTAAATTGTAATGACTGAAGCTTTGTTAAACAACATCTAAGAAAACTGACTAATCACTGATGGAGGTAGAAAAAAACATGAACTGCCAGAATGTAAGATTATTTTAATTGTATTTTTTAGGCTTGGGTAACTGGGTTTTCACGTTGTTGAAGTTGGTTTCTTTAATATTTATTAAATATTTATTTTAAAAAGAATTTTACTTTGATATTTTATTTATCTGGGAAATTATTTTTTTACGTTTATCTGTGCATAGCTCCTTTTGTATGTGGTGTCAGGGCGCCATCTTGTGGCGGGACGTGGTTACTATAGTAACTAAATTGTCAGCCTTCCTGCGTTTTTTTCATCTGCGGTAGGAGTGAAGTCAGCACAAAATAACAAAGAATTAAAATTAGAACTTTATAAAGTCACGAATCGTCCGTGACAGTCTGAAAGTTGTCTTTCACTTATACTATTTTGGTCGAGTGAAGTTAGCTAGCTAGCTGTGTTAGCTGTTATCGGTTAACTGCAGTGCCTCGCGGCCTAACGGTCAGAGGACGCATCACGTGACGTGTAAAACACGGAGGCTTTGATGTATTGATGTAGCAGCAACATGAATGTACTATAAAACCTAAATTATACATTCATGAGCAGCAGCTGTGTGATGCAGCATCACCAACACCTACCACAGACGCTGCCTTAACAGGTATGTTGCATCTTATGAGAACAAATGTTTTAGTTCATTGTTAAAGCCCCCACAGATAATCTGAAGTGTGTGTTTATATATATATATTAGTGCTGTCAGTCGATTAAAAAAATTAATCGAATTAATTACAGGATTTTGTAATTAATTAATCGAATTAATCGCATTTTAATGTCATATCTGCTAAAGGTCTTCTGATAAAGAATTTGAATTCTAGGATATTAATAAATTGTAGTGCATGACTAATCAATTGAATACAGTAAGAAGAGAAGATCTGAAATCCAATTTTTTATTGGTGAACTGTGCTTCATGAATTAAATCCACAAGTAAAGGTCCAGCACATTAAACCAGTTAGACCAGGTGCATTATTCAGAAATGTCAAACAAATACAGCGATTCAGTTAAATAAATGAAATTCTTAAATAAAATAAGGCTGTCTCAAATAGTCACTTAAGCTCAAAGTAGCAATTGCTAATAACGTGACCACGTGTCCATCGGCCAACCAGAAACGCGTTTGTTCAGCTCGGCTCGCCTCGCGTTGCATAGCAACCAGAGACGCGCACAGACACCGAAACAGCGTAGATTACACTGAAACGAGCACACTGGTATTGTTCTAGCACTCGGATAATGTAACTAATGTGACTTTAGTTCATCGTTTTCTTTATTTAACATGGGATTTTGACAGGGAGCTTCCTCTCCTTTTTTAACGGAATGCCGTTCCGGTCGTGAATCTTTTAATGGAATGTAGTTCCGGTTCACTTTCACCCCTGAGCTCGCCACCGTTTTTAACACCTTGAATTGCAGCGTAATTAATAAATCGAATTAACGCGTTTAAATGCCAGCACTAATATGCATATGTGGCATGCGGCCTTCACATGTCCAGGCCTGGAGGGATCAGTTTTAATTCTTCTCTAAAATGTTTGGTTGATATGCTTATTATTGCACTTGTATAGTTCCAATCCACTCCAAGCACATATAAGTTATATTATCAGTTTTTGTCCATGACAAAAGTTGATTTTCACAAGTTGAATTTGGTCTTTTGGGTTACCATGAATCCAAAGATTAAATTCTTTTGTGGAAGGAAGATGTTGAATTACCTGTAGGAGGAATAGATTCCACAAGCGGCTGTTCACTTAGGAAAAGTATTAAAACACTTCAAATACATTGCAACTGATTTTGAGTGTAGACTATAAAATTCTGATGTAACGAAGAAACGAGTTTTGATACAGATGCAAAAAAAAGTTAGTCATTAAAGCGTAAAAGACCCAATACATTAGGTTCATGTGTGAAAAGTTTACATTTGCATTTTTTTTTAATGTTATTTACAATGAACAAACATGTTTTATTTGGAAAAGACAATAGACAAACCGTCAAATTTAAGATAATTTCCTCTCATCTCCCCCTCCCTTCTCTCCTCTCCCCTCCTAATCCCCTCCTCTTCTCATCTGTCCTCTCTCTTTCTCTCTCCTCCTTCCCGCTTCTCCTCCTTCTCTCCTCCCGTCCTTTTTTCCTCCTCGTCTCCCTTCCTCTCCTCCTCCTTTCTCCTCCTCTCCTCTGTAGGTGTGAGATGATAAAGGTTACAGCTCAGCTTAAAGATGATTCTTTGAACGTGTTTCTTTAAAGCTGCTTTACCCAGTGAAACTTTACAAGTCTACGGGTTGTAACTGGACTGTAATTGAGTTGCATGGTGTAAAGTCCTCTGCACCTGAAACCTGTCTGAAACTCTGCTGCAACAGGAGTGAGCTCAACTTGGTGAAACTAGTTTAATGATAATCAAATCTCTTAGATAATGTTAACCGATAAGCCTCAGAGTTTATGTTTTTACAAACCCGGACACAATGATACAACATGTCAGTCATGGTGACATAGTTCAGGTCACATTTCTCTGTAGTTTCTCTTGTGTCAGCAGCAGCAGCTTTGACACAATTGGTGCTTTGTTTAACGGACTGTCCCATCAAGTCTGACATTTTACTGGACATTTGTCCCTTAATTGATCATTTTAACCCAAACCATGATCTTTTCCTGAACCTCAACCTGAACCTCAACCCAACCTGAACTTGAATCTGAACCCGAACATAAATCTGAATCCGAACCCATCCTGAATCTGAATCTAAATCTGGACCTCATCCTGATCCTGAACCTGAACTTAACAGCATCTTAATACAGTGTTACACTATAAAACTGCTTTTGGGGAAATATGCGCATATGAAAAAAGTTGATATTAAACCTAAACTGTTGTGAATTGTTAGGATGATTTAAAGAGAGTGGAAGTTTAACTTTAGTTTAAGATGAAGATGATATCAGGTGATACTTTAACAATGAAGAGTTGACGGATGATGATGAGGTACGTTATTTAATATTTGGATGCAGGAAGGCCTGACAAGAGATGGCGATGGTTTCTACATCAGTCACAGAATTCATGTTGCTGTGCTTTTTTATTCTCTCTCTCTCTCACACACACACACACACACACACACACACACACACACACAGATTAATACACTGACTGTGAGTTTAGCTTAAACACTGCTGCAGTTTAAACCAAATGACTGACTGAATGAATGTTTTTTACGGAGTCAATCGTGTGTGTGTGTGCGTGTGTGTGTGTGTGTGCGTGCGTGTGTGTGTGTGTGAGTGTGTGACAGCTGGCCCCTCTGACTTTGCCGTGACATCTGGGAAACCCGTCGGTGTGCCGCCGCGAACGCCAGTTGATGTCGCTATTTAAATGCAAATGTGTGTGTGTGTGTGTGTGCGCTACTCACATCGTCACACACAAAAAAAGGAAACACTTCATACACAATAAAGAAGAGGAGGGCTTCACACACACTCGGTAAATCAGATGATAAACTGATTAAAGCTGATTTTTATTGTTCCGCTGTTGTTTTTATTATTGCTATTGACATGAGGTAAATAGTTTAATTTCATTGTAGCTTGTTCTTTGGTTCTACTGCTGATTCATAGGTTTCAGGCTGTAAATTAAATCACATCAATGAAATAAAAACAAAATATTTTTTTAAATTCAACATTAAAAAATCCCATGTGAAAATAAATCTTTATAATTTAAAAAACAAATCTGAACAGAAATGATGGTAATGAATTTAAACTGAATCTATTATATTAATTATGTTTGAAATAATTTTTTGAGATTCTTTAAAGCTGAGAATTTTTTTTCTGTGTCTGAAAAACAGAAACGTCTCAGCTCATAAAAACTGCATAAAACTGAAAACCTTCTGGATTAAACCCAAACTAAACGTTTTATCAGGATGTGAATTTAATCTCACAGAGGAAACAGAGTCTGACCACAGAGGGACAGAAATCATGTAAAGGACAGAACAATAAAATAATAAACGCACATTCACATGGAAATGTGTGAAAATAAAGCGGAGGATAATTCATCACGTCCGTCTCGGGGCGTCAGAGGATTCATCACCTGCAGCTGCCGGCTGCAGTTTTAAAGAAGCAGCTGAATGTAACTGAGTTGCTGCTTCATGTAAATGGGATCAAATCATAAAACGCATAAAATGTAAAGTGCAGCTGCAGCTCAGTGCAGCTTCAGACCCTAAATCACCTGTTTCCTCTTTAACCTACACTTTGTTTTACAGCTGCAACATTTTGATGGAGTCGACACTTCAAAATGAATTTACAGTCTTAACTTCATTTTTTTCGTCTTCATATTTCACGTGATGTTTGGTCATTTAGTTGTTTTTCCATTGAACCAAACCCAGAAACACACAGAGAATGGAGGTATTGATCAGCAGCATTGATTCATTGATCTGTTTAGTTTGTCTCTTTTGTTCTCAGTAGAATAAACCATCTCCTTTGGTTTTTTTTTTCCTTTCAAAACTGTTTTTATATATTTATATGAAGCAGCAGTAAACAATGTATTGTGTAACTGGCAGCCAAATTTAAACATTTGAGGTTTTAATTCATGAAAGAATTGTAATGAAATCAAAGAGGATGTGAAGAAAATTAAAACATATATTGTGTAAAAAAATATATATATAAAATAAAATAAAAAAAAAATTCAAAGAAAGCATTTTGTAACTAAAAGTAGAAGAAGAGAAAAATCTCGGAGGTAATAGAGGATCATCGCTGGGACTCCTCCTCCGTCTCCTTCTTACCCTCTTCCTCCTCCCCCTCTCTCTCCCTCCTCCTCCTCCTCCCGTCCTCCTCTTTCTCCTCTCTGCAGGTTGGAGATTTGTCCCAAAAGAGCGAAGCCTCATTTGGAAACCAGATTGCCCCCCCCCCTCTCCCTCTCCCCCTCCCCCTCCAGCGTTTCCCATCAGACGTCCCTCCTTCAGACAGCTCATTTATTCGTCCATTTAAATTGAATTATCAGCTTTTTATTACAGACAAAAAGCAGCAAAACCTGCAGGGTTATTATCATTGTTATCAATATTATTATTAGAGCGCGGGTCAATGTATTGATCAGCTATTGATTGATATAGTCAGTCAGTCACATCAGTTTCTTCAGCAGAGAAAGTGAATTTTTGTTTTAAGAATAAAAATTCTTCAGGACATTAACTCACCTCTTCTTCTTTTTCTTCTTCTTCTTCTTCTTCTTCTTCTTCTTCTTCTTCTTCTTCTTCTTCTTCTTCTTCTTCTTCTTCTTCTTCTTCTTCTTCTTCGTCTTTCAGTTTGAATTTAAAAGAAAAAAAACATTTTCCTCCTCTTCATCTCTTATCTTCGTCCTCAGTTTTTTTCTCTGCATTTGATGAAACATAAATCTTCTTTCCGTCTTCAGTTTCTTCATTTAAACTGATTTCCTCTCCTCCTCCTCCTCCTTCTCCTCCTCCTCTCAGTGTTTTGCGGTCGGTCCACCCCTCGGAGCCTCAGAGGCCTTCACCCCAAGAAGACAGGAGAGCTGTTACTCTAAAAACCTGTCTCACTTCCTGTCCGTCAGTCAGGTCATCTGTTTTCTCCCTGAAAGCTTCAGTCTCTCTACAACAAATTTAATGAGAATTTTTGTTTGTTATCTTCTGTTTTCTTCCTACAGATTTAAATAAAGAAACTTCAGCCTGAACATGCAGAGAAAGTCTCACAAAATAACTATTTCATGTTTTCTTAGAAAGCACCAAAGTTAAGCTGGAAGTATCCTGTGTCAGCAGGTGAGAATGATACAGTAATTGACTCAGATTCTGACGCAGATTCTGGGCCGTCGCTGAGCTGCAGTTCATTCAACCTGCTGCTTCCTGTGTTCATACATCCGCTTCAAAGCTGGAAACAAATGCCATCACGATCCAGCTGTTCTCTCATTGGTCAGGAATATGACCCGGGAAAAAGCCAAATCAACTCTGAGCATCAGCAGCTTGTGGTTGATTCCTGTAGTTGATACAGCAGAGCTGGTGGAGGGAACTAAAGAACCACTTCCACAGAGAATCGGACCAGAAAACCACCATCTGAAGTTTCGAATGAAGCATCGAATAACACCTGCTCACACAGCACGCCCGCTTCAGACAGTCAACGGGTAAAGAGGTAAACCACCATACCACCGAACCTTTGAACCAACAGGCCATGGCATTCTCACATTAGACTCTAACCCTCAGTGCTGATTTTCACCTTCAACAAGCTGCAACATTTGTGCTTAACAAATGACTCAAATGATTAATCAATCATCAAAATAGTTGGTGATTAATTGATAATTTGACTTGTAGTTGCAATGTTTCTGTTTGTCTTTATTTCTCACATATTTCAGAGGAACCAGTGGATCAATGAAGGTCCTCATCTCCTCTCTACACCTCCTCTCTACAGTACTGTTCCTACAGGATGGATCTTTACCTCCTCTCTATAGGACAGGTTCCTCGCCTCCTCTCTACACCTCCTCTCTACAGCATGGATCTTCACTTCCTCTCCAGTAGGTAACATCACAATGGAGAGCCACCATTGTAGTGCCATGTCCCTTCCTGTCAGAAACACACTGATCTTCTGTTGAAGGGCGCTCTCTAAAATAACTGCTGAGTAATCAGAGATCGGGAAAAAGCAGAAGAGAAGAAGAGTTATCCAATCAGAGGCTAGATCAGCCTCTGATTGGTCAAAACATTCTCACAATGGATTAAAGAAAACATCAATACTAGCTGCAATATATGATTGATCAAATATGGACTATAAAAATGTCAATATTGGATTTCCCCATATGGCTTTATTTTACAAAGTTCCAGGGTGGGTCAAAGTTAAATGAACTGAACTTTAGAATGTTGTTGTCCAAGACAATGGTGGTTTCAGAGGGTTAAAGAGCCTGATTGGTGCTAACACCAATTAGACACCTCCTCCTGACATCATCGTCCATAACTATGATTCAATGTAAAAATGCCAACTGACAATTAAGAGGACATCGCCCAACCCTACTCTCCACACCTCCTCTCTACACCTCCTCTACACCTCTTCTCTACAGGACGGATCCTCACCTCTTTCTGTGTAACAGAAGAAAACAGTTCATATTTGACAGAAGACAGAAAGATCTCTCTCTCTCTTTCTCTTTCTCTCTCTGCCTCTCTCTGGTTGGTTAGGTTAAGTGCCCGCCTCCTCTCTCTTTCTCTTTCTCTCTCTCTCTCTCTCTCTCTCTGTCTCTCCCTCTCTCTCTCTCCACACACACTCACACTCTTTACCTCTCCTCTCCTTATAAGGTCAGGCCCCGCCCCCCGCTGTGAGGGCGTCAGCAGCTTGGAGGAAGACCCGTGGGGTTTTTGGGTTTTGGCGTCCAGTCCTGTGGGGCCGCAGGGCTGAGAGTTTCTCCTCCTCCGCTCTTCATCCCTCCATCATCGGCCCGTCTCTCTTCCTCTCTCCACCTCTCTTTAGGGAAAAGAAAAAAGACACTTTGCTTGTGCTCCAATAGCCGTCCGGACCCCGGCTCTGTTCCCCAGTTTTCTCGTCCTCTGAGGATTTTATTTTTCTTTTCCCCTTTTCTCTCCTTCTCATACCTTTCTTTCTGTCTTTCTGTCTTTCTTTCTTTCTTTCTTTCTTCCTTTCTTTTTCTTCCTTTCTTTCTTGCCGGGTTTTACTATGACGGCCAAAACTGAGAATATTTAAAAAAATCCTTTTGTAAAAACTCTGAGAAAGGAAACATTTTCTTCTTCCAGAGTTAAAAGTTGAATTAAATCTCCAAAACAGACAAAAAGTTGTGCAGGCGAATAAAACAAATCTCTGCTTTTTCTTCTTTTTCATATTTTTCTTTCTTCTTCTTATTTTCTTCGTCTTCTTCGTACTCGTCACATGCTGCTTTTGGGCTCTGCAGTTTTTCCATATTTGTGAAGAGGAGCGAGCCTCCATCCTTCCTGCACAGCAGATCTTTTTTCTGCTGGACTTTTCTTCTTCTTTTCCTGTTTTTCTCTTTTTCTACTGTTTTTTTTCCTGGTGCTTGTTTTGTTTGTGTGGTCGTGCGGCGGCAGCGACGGCTCCGGAGATGTTCGGGATCCAGGACAACCTGCCCCGCGGGGCCACGGCTAGCATGAAGGAGGAGCCGCTGGCTGTTCGCTCCTGGATGCATTCGGCCGGCGTGGTGGACGCCAACACGGCAGCTCAAAGGTAAACTCACCGCCTGCCGCCCCACAGGGATTCTGGGAGCTGTAGTCCCCACGGACAAACAGAAGCTCAGCAGGAAGGTTTAGATCAGACAGAGACGCTTTAAAACAGGACAACGCTGCTACAGGAACATTTAATCAGGAAAAACAGAAGAAGAAGAAAAAATTATTTTAAATCATATGGAAAGAAAAAAATATATTTATTAAATATAAGTGAAAACTCAAGTAATGATGAAGATGTTTTTAATATTTAAAAAAAACCTGGTGTCAGATTATTTGAGATATTTCCTAAAGTGAAGGTCAGATGAGTTTCTACATTTATCAGCAGGACAGTACGGAGAAAATGGGATGTTCCTCATGTTCCAGATGTTTCCGATTTTCATGATGTTGAACACAGACACTTTATTCAAAGATCAACTATTTCTTTAATTTGTTTCATGAGTTAGATTCTTCACAGAGAAACATCAGTTTTATTTTATTTCTCTTGATTTTGGGGTCAAAGCTTAAAATAAAAATCAAGTTTCTATCCTACAGAGAATTTAAAAAACCTTCATACCTTGACTGTAAAGTTTAAACAACAGCTTTACTTGTTCTGATTTATAATTTCAGATCAGATTCAGTTTATGAAATGACAACAAAACATTTATATATTAATTTTGATATTAATATAGATATTAAAAATAGCATGTGCTTCATGTATAGTTTAGTTGCAGCACGAAGAAAGTGACATGAGGAAAATAAAAGTCACTTCTAATTACATCTTTACACATTAATCTAAAACACAGGTTGGTGAGTTAATATTGTATTTCTAATTTGATTCTAATGAAGTAGCTGAATATAAGTAATATAAGTGATAAATTAATTCAAAATTGTTTTAATATTGACAATGATAATTGTTCCAAATAGAGAAAAAATGTTTCAGTGATGAACAAACACATTTTTACATCAGTTTAATTATTATCACTGATAAATGTAGAGATGATTATTAGAGTCAGATCTGTGTGAATCTCTTTACACCAGGAGAAACATTATTAATATGAATAAATAATAAGCTGATTATTAGAATCCAGCAGGAAAATGAAGCAGAAAAATTAAACATTAAATCTGCCGTATTAACCGTGAAAATGTATTTGTTACATTTGAACACATGTACGTTTGTTAATGATTAATGTTAATATAAATAAGGCCATAAAGCAGCAGGTAATACTGTCTGTGTGTTTATTATTTTAATAAATATATGTCTCATGATTCTACAGAAAAAAATATTTTCTATTTAACTGAAATATAAAATTGTCTTCAAACAGAATTTAGCAGCAGAAGCATCAGATCTCTCCTGAGTGAAACTTGTTCTGTGATATTTTAACATGTTAAATATTTTTTTATGAAGTTATCATTATACAAAATGATAAAGTAGGAAATTACATTAATTCTCTCATCTGATAATAAATACATTAATTTTACTTTTGTCACACAAAATTAATATTTACTATATAATAGTGATATTGAATTAGCATTATTATTATTAATATTTTTATTAAGTTCATTTGCAGGGACTCAGACATATATTAATTTTCATTTGGGAGATTTTTCATACCTATTAATTACTGTTCATTTAACTCAGAAGGTTTACATGAAGCAGCGGTGTGAGGATTCTGTCAGTTTGCCGTGCAGCAGAAAGACACACACAGATATAAACATTGTTAACATTAAATAACATTCACTCTGCTTCCGTACCTTATTTTTTAGGAATAAATTGGAGCTTCTTTTTCTCTTTTGTCCTTTTTGTTAAATATAGAAACATAAAATGATCACAGACTTGTTCTTATGAGACTTTTCCTCTCAGAGGTCAAAGCTCTAGTTTGATTCTTTATGATGAATATTTATAACATAAACATGAGATTCAGGAAAAGCTGTTTCTTTTGTTGTACTCTTGAATATTCCCCAAGTGTCCACATTGTTGTGAGCATTATTCATTCTGTGGAGGTTAAAGCCCGGAGCTGCACGGTGCTGCTTTCATTAATATTTTCTTCACTTCTCTAAATTATTACTCTCAGTTAACATTTTACATGTGGAGGTTAAACCTGGAGTTAAACCTGAAGTTGCAGGATCTTTTATTTTCTTCATGTGTACTTCAAAATGCCATGTGTTTGTCAGAGGAAACACATTACATACTAAGTGTAGTAAATGTATTAAAATAAGTAGCAAATATAGTAAATTAAATGGTAAATAAGGTTGTAAATGTCTTAAATGTGCATGATTGAGTTTGGACTCAAGACAAAATTAATTATGTTCAGAGTTTTTCATGAATTTTATTTTTTCCTTTTGTCTTAGCATGTTTCTTGAGTTCAGTAATTTGTGGTGAAATCTATAATATTTTGCTAAATATTCCTCTTTCATTAATATTTATCAGTGAATTCACATCAAATCTGAAACAATCAGTCGAACAACAGAAAATCAATCATTCCAGTCTTTGTTCAAGTAAAGATGCTCAGAACCTTCTGCTACAGCTTAGACCCGAACTGTCAGTTTTCCTTCATCTTTGACAGGAAACTGATTATCTGAAGGTTACACCATTAATTGATAAATTGTGAAAGTAATGATTGGATTTAATTGCAGCTTGAATTAACTTGTTGTGAACTTTGCGTTGATTTGTCTCTAAAATTCTCTTCCTGTTCAGTCTGAACACAGAAATATGTCAAACGTTTAAAGGCCACACCTTGTTAATTTATGGAAGCTGTCTGATCGCTCTGTCTGTCGCTTTCATGATGATGAAAAAACTTTGGTATGCCCCACAACTGGACCCGGTTCCACCTGAAAATCAATAAGGATAGGAGAGATATTTCTTAAACCTTTTGGGTTCTGTAACTTAAGGTAAGATAATGTTCTACCTGCAGTCGAGAGTCATTCATCTGATTTCTGCAGACAGACTGACAGCCCACTCACTACACTGTTTTAATGCCTTTCAATTACCAGACAAGCAGCGTTAAACTAAAGGAACAATAACTCAAGCTTTGCTTGCTTTATTTCACTGAAGCGAAACATCAGGAGGAAGAGAAGCAGGTCATAAAATAAGTTGTTTTACATCAGGGTAGAAACAACATGAGCAGCAGCAAGAGCACACAAACACGCAAATATGTAGCAACACAGTGTTCAACACAGTGAACATGTCAGTCTAATGTTATTGTAGCTCATCAAACAGGTGGAAATCATGTGCAGGATGCATCTGAACCACAGAACAACACCAACACAACTTAATGTGTCCCAATTAATGTTACTGACTATAAATCATTTATATTTTTAATAGCTCCATTTTCCAATATGAAAGCTACATTTGAACATTGAATAGAAGTTGAAACTATATATATATATATATATATATATATATATATATATATATATATATATATATATATATATATATATATATATATATATATATATATATATATATATATATATATATATATATAGACGCTCTACCGCTACACAAACCAAACCAACATTAGTGTTGGAGCTGCAAGACGGACAACGAGCTGCTCCAACATTCATCTCACAGTCTGAAGCCAACACGTCTAATGAACTCATTTCCAGCTCTTCATTTGGGACTTAACAGAATTATTTAAAAACCTTGAAATGTTGTTGATGAATTAAAATTTCTCCTGTTTTTGTTTCTTGAGATATTTAACATCCCTGTCTCTCTTCAGTATGTTAGACGTGGCCGTGACGACCCTGATGGTGCATTTGTGTGCAGATTCTCTGACCTGCTGTGTCTCTGTCTCTCAGCGGGGTGGGGTTAGCCCGAGCTCACTTCGAGAAGCAGCCACCATCTAATCTGAGGAAGTCCAACTTCTTCCACTTCGTGTTGGCGCTCTATGACCGGCAGGGTCAGCCAGTGGAGATTGAACGCACCGCCTACGTTGACTTTGTGGAGAAAGAAAAGGTGAGACACAAAACAAACGCACCCCACTACCATCACCACCAATACAGCCTCTCAACAGAGATAAAAAACAAACACCCCTCTAGTATTGAGATTACATTTTATGAAAATTTAGGGTAAAGCGTGAATAGAATACAAATACACCCAGAGCTCAGAGCCTCACAGTAGGCTCAGACAGGTGTGAGAAACCAAACACACCCTCCAAACAGGAAGTGGTTAGTTTGATTTGTTTTTTGTGTTCAGGAGCCGAGTGGGGAAAAAACCAACAACGGGATTCACTACAAGCTGCAACTGCTGTACAGCAATGGTAGGTTAAGTCGTTTAGTGCACATCATCCAACCCTGATTCAGACTGAACTAACAGGAGAATAATATTCAGATTATCTGTGTGCAGGAGTCAGAACCGAGCAGGATTTGTACGTACGACTCATCGACTCCATGACCAAACAGGTGAGATACTGATTATTGGAATTATAGGAAAATGGAACCTGAAACAAAAATCTGAAACCAAAATAATCAACTGAAAAATGGGTGCAGCACCGTTTTTTTTCACGCGTTGCAGTGTGTAGTTCTAGTTCAGCGTCATCAACATGTATTATAAAGGTATTACAGTTAAAATCTCAATTGTAGGACAATTTTGTATTGTTTATATCGCTCATTACTAATCACATATAACAATAATGTAATAATCATATAATATTATAATAATAATATTATCATTAATAATATGACTATGACTTTCTTCTGATGAAATGATTCATGTCTTTTCAACATATACACATTTATATACTTTATATACAGTTTTATATAGCTTATATACATATACTGTTGGTATGTTCAAAATGACCTGTCGAGTTTCAACCTCTGAACTTTATATGTTGAGAATGTTGAGGTTTGTTAAGGCTGTAATGAGCTCAGCAGTCTGCAGGAGGCGCTCTGTCATGGTACTTTCATACATTTATAATGCAGTCAGCTGTGTGTGTGTGTGTGTGTGTGTGTGTGTGTTTATGAATGAAATGCGTGTGTGCTCTCTACAGTGACACTAATGGAAACCAGCAGCAGTTGAAGCTTTTAAATCTAACGAGTCATTCAATTAGCGAGTTTTTAACGACCGTAGCCGTCAGGCGTCGTTTGCATCATGTGATCCTTTCGGGGGAATGTCTTTTCATATGTTTGGTTCCAGCTGCTTCATACGAACATCAGTAGGCAACCTGCCAGTCATTCCACTCCTGTCAGCTGATCAATCAGCTGATCAGTCAGCTGATCAGTCAACTGATCAGTCAACTGATATCGCAATGAGTCCTAATGACTTGACAAGTTAATTATTAGAGAGGTGATCACGGATACAGGTTCACAGCTGTGTGTGTGTGTGTGTGTGCGTGTGTGTGTTTGTGTGTGTGTGTGTTTTTCAGGCGATCATCTATGAAGGTCAAGATAAGAATCCAGAGATGTGCCGAGTTCTGCTGACACATGAGATCATGTGCAGGTAAAATCTACAGTGCCTATACTACACACAGAGTACTTGTACAACATGCGGTGTACATGTACTACCCACCACACTATTACATTTGCACACTATCTACATATACTATATACAGAATACCTGTAACCAACTGCAGTACTACATGGACTGTAGTTAATATTCTGTTTGTTGTTTTTTTTTTGTCAGTCGCTGCTGTGATAAGAAAAGCTGCGGAAACAGAAACGAGACGCCGTCAGACCCTGTCATCATCGACAGGTAAGATATACGCACTTTCACACACTTACACACACACATAAATACATGCACACACTCACACACATATATACACACACTCACACTCAAACACACGTTCGCACACTGACTATTATTATTATAGTGTGTGTTGATCTGCTGAACGTATTTCACACTCTCACATGTTATTTTTACATTTTTAAAGAAGATATTTCAGCTGCCTGTGTGTGAGTGTGTTTGCTGATAGTGACATCACAGGTTTAGAGGTCGGCTGCAGGAAACATTGTGAAAATTAAGTTCTAAGTTGAAGTTTTTGCTGGTTAGTGGCTGACTTCTTATTGGTCCTCTTTCATCTGCGCATATACAACAGCTGCTGATTCTGCTCTATTTCTGCATGAAATCTACAAATCAACAGATCGCTGACTTTTTTTTAATTCATTATATTCCTGAACAAAAAACAACATTTCTGAGAAAAGTGCGCACAGAATGAAACATTTCTGGCCTCAGTAATCAGAAATTTACCTGCTCAGAGAAACAGACACTGTAACTACGGTAACCGCAGGTGTGTGACAGGAAGTAAAAGTCTACTGAACATCAATCCTGAGGAATCATTTAACAAGAACATAATTCATAAAGAGGCTGCTCTGAGTAAAACACCACCTTCCTCCTCCTCCTCCTCCTCTTCTCTCCCAGGAGGAATCATATGCTCGCCTCCTCTTTTCGCCTCCCCCTCCTCCTCTCCTCTCGTCCTCCCCCTGAGTATTAATCTCATTCCCCCCTCCCCCCCTCCTCTTCCTCCTCCTCCTCTCTTTTCTCCGAGGCCGGGGGGGGGGGGGGGGGGGGTGTAGATGGATGGAGGGATGGATGTGACTGCAGCAGCCTTTTGAAAAGAGAAGTGGTGATATTACAGCAGCTCTTTTTTCTCCCTCTGCCTGCTGAAATGCATGATGGGAAGGTCTCCTGTGTTTTGGGGCGGCGTCCAGTGAACAGGAAACATGTCAGGGTCAGACGCTGCTGCTGAGAGACGAACACTCACTCTACTCCCAGTTTCATATCCAGCCAGCTCCACCGCTTCAATACAGGGAAATATAACCTCAATACTAATAATCATCACATTATTAAATGACTTTAAATTGATCATCAAACCTCCACTTTTCATTGTTCATCATTTAGTATCACCTTCATATATTAATTTCATTTCATTTGTTCATTTTAAAGTTTTATTCTTTATTCCTGTATATAGTGTTCTTTACATGCTGCATCCTGTATGTAAAAAAATGAGAAAAAAATAATTATGGGTAAAATGAAGAAATATACAACAAATACAAATATAAACAATTTAAATGTAGCCTATAAGCTGAGAAGGAGACACACAAACTTTGCTCTTTTTAATTAGGTGAAAAAGAGTTTGGTGCATTGAATCATTACTAAACAAAGATAAGCATATATTTATTATATTTTTTAAATCATTCAAACCTTAACTTGTGGATGTCTGTCATTAGTCCTTTGTGGAGTATATGACAGTGAATTTGTAATGTTTTGTAAGCCATTTTGGACAATTATGGACAATGAATGGTTTTGAAATGTATGAATAAAATGCTACAAAACCCATGAATCTCAGCAGCTGTTGCCATGGAATCATTCCAGTCACTAACAACACTGCAGACTGTGAACTTAGTTTCATCTTCATGATTCGGTCTTAGATGCTGAATTGTATCTTGAGAGTTTCTCTCTATCAGTTTTCAGTACTGTAGTGCGTGTTTAGAGCTTGGCTCAGAAGTGTTGGTTGTAATGTGGTCATTAACAGTCCTAACATCTGTCAGCTCGTAACACTGGTTAGTTCTAACACCTGCTGCTTCTTTACACCTGCCAGTTTTTTATAACTGCTGGTTCTTTACACCTGACGGTTCCTTATACCTACTTCTTTTTTATAACTGCTGGTTCACCTGCTGGTTCTTTACACCTGCCGTTTTTTTTCTTTTTTATACCTGGCAGTTCTTTACACTTGCTGGTTCTTTACACCTGCTTGTTCTTCACACCTGCCGTTTTTTTCTTTTTTATACCTGGTAGTTCTTTACACTTGCTGGTTCTTTACACCTGCTGGTTCTTTACACCTGCCAGTTCTTTATACCTGCTGGGTTGGACCAGATGTCTGATTGCTTGGTTGTGCTCCCTGCAGCGTTGTCAGAGCTGCTCATCTGCCACCTACACAGCCTCTGGTCCCCAGTCCAACAGTCATACACCCACCAAATGTGAAAGTGTCTGGAGATATGAGGAAAATGCAGATGGACAGATTCTTTACTTCATATAAAAAGACGTCCACAGATGCATAGATTTGACTTTATATCAAAGAAGCTGACATTTTCCAACTCACTTGATGAGCATTACCATTAACGCTGTAGAAATACTTAACATCAGTTAGTATGTGACTCAGAGTTCAATTACAGCCTGAAGCTTTTATCCAACTGGAAGTTTTTTTTTTGGGGGGGGGGGGGGGGGGGGGGGGGGGGGCTGGTTTCTAGACTCCCTCGTGGTGTCCTGAAGGGTCCCATCCCACAGGTTGAGCCCCACTGGTCTCATGGTTCAGGTTCTTTGTTCTCTGGTGAGAAGACAGAAGCCTTTGAGGGTCAATGATGACGTGTGAAGTGTGAGAATGTGTGAGGGAGATGATCTCTCAGTTTAACAGAATCATCTTTAAACTGCAGCACAGATCTGATCTGCTGTTTGGAGCTGATGATGGTGATGGGACCCGCTCTCATCTCTTCACGCTCTGAATACCAGACGTGAGAAATTTTTTTTTGGTGGGCTACAATCTCCTGTCTGTGAGTGTCTCTGGTGTCTGCAGCGTGGGATTATGGGAGGACGACGTGCTGTCAATCATTTAGCGGGCGTAGGTGTGATTTCCCTCTCATGCTGCAGGTTGGGTTTGGATGGAATCTCATTACTGGCTGCGTTTCGGGGTGACTGACAGCAGAATAATGTTTGGGGCCCCCAGAGGGCCCCGGCCAGCTAAATGTTAAATGTATGAATGCATGGGAGTCAATGGAGAGATGAAGTGTAGCTGCATATTTTTTCTTCCTGGGAAATAGTCACAGAGTGAAGAGTGTGACCCTGAACACACCATCTGCTGCTGTTTCTCAGCTTCCGGCAGCCTTACACAGCCACACTTTATCTTCATAACATTTACTTACACACACACTTGAATGTTTATTTAGCAAAAGACCTTGTGTGTGTTTGAGTCCTAATAGAGGCTGATTAAAGTGGCTGTGCTGAGGGTGCTGGAGCCTTCACAGGATGCACTCAGTTTCTCTCTCTTTTCCTGTTGCAAACGTCTGAACTGGTTTCCAACTTCTCACACCTCAGGTCCTCAGACTGCAGGGCAGGCATCAGTTTACTTTCAACACTGTTGGAATAGTTTTAATCAGACTTTTTATTAAGTTTACCAGCAATTCTGTGGTCATTTTCATTATATTTCTACTCACATTTCTGCTGAATGTTATGTTAATATTAATAGAAGCTTGTTTCTGCACCTGCATTAAGTGCAGTAGAGGATGTGACAGCTTGTTGATATTTGATCTGCTGATGTCATCATCTTCTCATCCTACTCATCATTTAGGACAAGTCGGAATTTCAGATGCTGGATAATTAATTTAATTTGTGTCTTTAGCCAACAGGTGGCGCTTTAATACTATAATTCAGACAGTAAAACAAATTAGATATTATTTAAAATTCAATAATTGATAATCTAAGATACTAATTTAAATATTTGTCAATGTTGATTTACTTGAGTTGTTACCATATCAGCCCTAATTGCTGTGGGGATTTGTGTTTTTCAAAATAAAAGTCTGATACTTGAAATATGCCACATTCTAAAGCAAATGGTAGTTTTGATGAAGTCAGATGTGTTACTGTCCACACCTCAGCTTGGATGAAAGCTGAATGTAAACAGATTCAGTGAATAAATGATGCCATACAGGAAATGTATTAAAGGTCGCTGAAGCTCCGCCTCCCCCACTGTTCCTATCCTGTCTGTATAACCGACAGTTATCAAAACAGCTGTATGTGCATCATGCCTCCATCAGCAGCACGTCGCACTGTTCATCACAGCCTCTTCTCTTCACCTCTTCCTGTCACAACCTGATTCATCCTTTATTCATCTCTCACTCCGACTGCTCTGCTTTGTTCTGTCGCTTCCAATAATGAAGAAAAGTGAAACAGTGACAAAGACTCAGAGTGGAGATAAATCTGCTGCCTGTAATTGGTATTTAACAGGTGTGTCCTTCAGCC